>JAHZNG010000585.1:0-21737 GCA_027744375.1 Orchesellides sinensis
CTACAATACAATGAACGCCACTACTAAAGAAGATTTACATAATATTTCTGAAGAAACGTTTGTCGTTGTAAGTAAGAAACAAACTTCTCTGCCCCTACTGCAATTTTAGCATGGATGTATTACATACATTTGAACTTGCAGAACAATTAAAGAACTTAATTCGTGAAAAACATGCTAACTATGCTTGTAGCAAATACAAATCCTTCAAAATAACCATTAGTCATGTATGATTTTCCTAGAACTGTGTTTAGCATAATATATGCTTTTTTAGTTCAAAGCAAATGTATTTATCATCTGCATATTTCAATGTGCCTTTACATTTACGGGAAAGCATTCAAACATGTATAATATTACTAACCTGTAAGATTCAGGGGGAACGATAGGATATTTGCAGGGTGCAAATGGGGAATGATGAGGCTGCCCATAATTCGTGGCGTAAAACAATCCACTGGAAGACGGAGCACCAGAATTTTGTGTTTGTTGAGAGCCCCCCACAGCTATACTTCCTCCAGGGGTGAATGAATGATGAGGATGATGATGGGCTGACATCGTTAAGCTACTAGCTCCACCACCACTACTACTACTGCTTACTGATCCAAGCTGATGATGAGACCCATGAACGGAAGCAGCAGCGGCAGCTGCTTGATGATGATGATGATGGTGGTGATGAGATGAAATCAGTGACGGATTCACATCTGACGGCGAAAGTAATGGTGTACCCGTACTACTCGCGTAACCCGCACTTCCACTCGAGTAGCTTTCTCTTGCAACCGTTCTCGACAAGGAAGGCGACGAGGAGGAAGAGGTTGTAGATTTGTAAGGCTGGTGAAGGATTGTCCCCGCTGATGATGCTTTCTCCGATTTCTTTGTCGACGAACTCCCACCACTACTCGATGATTTGTGGGACTTTGAACTACTACTCCGACTGCTCTGCTTTGTTTGTTGGGTTATCGTTTCGGGTGAGACCAGGAAAGCAGAGGAGGGTGGGTGAGTTTGATATGTTACTTTAAGATCTGGTGGAAGTTTTACAGTTTCAGGGAGTATTCCAGCAGGGACAGAGCTCTGCTTGTGGGGTTCTATCAGTGGTCCAGCGGGCTGATAAACGGTGCCTGAACCTGGTAAGTTTTTTAATATACATGTAGCAAATGTGTATATCTACGTGTGAACTTTCACCGAACCTTTTATGCACAGTAAAAATCATTTCCCCCAGATTCTCAACCTGGAATTTCCCTTATTTCTCCAACTTCCATTTTACAGCTAATTGAATAAGGGGAAGAGGATATAAAAAGCAATTGTCTCTTTTTAGTAACACAAGATTAATCGGTCATACTAGCCAACTTTTACCTCGTGCCCTTAAATAATAGAAACTGACATGCCAAGAATTTTACCCTTCATTCCTCATTCTTTTTCTCTAGCGTCTCATTCTAGCCAACAACCCTTAGATTGCACTCGTGCATAACTACAAAAAATCGTAGATCATCCTCAAGTATGTAATACGTAGACGTATGTACGTAGTGAGCATTGACGCAATCAAGCAAATAGAGCCTTTCAATGTCCCTACAATAACGTATTACGCTTGTCAATACTACTGTCGTGTACATCTGTCCTGCTTACTGAAAGAATGAACTCAACTAAATGAAATTCTGTCTGTTTCTACATACTAACGTGACACACAGTACTCGAGAGACACTGGCAAATTGACAAAAGCATTAAGTTCATATATACATTAACTACGTTTTAGTGTATAGGAAGGCCATGACGATTTTCTACACAGAATATCCTGGTGTGAAACTGCTTCCTTGAAAGAAGACCAGAGCAACCCCTTTCACGGCACTTGAACGACAAGCATATAACAACCCAGTAAAAAGCATGTACAAAAAAGTCCTGCTAAAAACATTACTCTGCATTTCTGCATTGCTCAGTCAGACTAGGAACAGAAAGAGGTGTTGTGATGTGAGGAGACACGAGAGCTTTTAGCTTTGCCCATATACGTTTAAGTTTTCCCATCCCACCACCACCCAACTAGACAGCATAGCATAAGTGGTCTTGGTAAATAACAAACCACTATCAACTATACATATACATTCATACAGACTAGTAAAAAACACGTAAACGTTAAGTAATGTGCAGAAATCCTTTACACTGCATAAGTTTTAAGTTAAGAACATTGCTTGCATACAATATCATTATGAAAATTTTTACGTAGTACAGAAAGTACAAGTAGGTATGAAGTACTCATTCTAAATATTCGTATGTATAGTATCTCTGTACCACATCAGTTCAATACACAGTAAATTACACAAGGTCTTCCTCAAGTCTTGATAATATATTCAACCTGTAGCGGAGATGTCCACATTAAAACATGCATATTATGCTTATTAAGCTTACCATATAAAACAAAATTTCAAACTTTGCTTTGCTAGACTTGAACGAATAAGTTGGTGATAAGGGGGCTGGAGCTGTTACACAAAACTGACAATGGAAGAAGGAGAAGAAGAAAACCGGATCAAGTGAAAGCGTGCATGGGCCATGCCAATGCCATGGTATGCGGTAAAACGCTAAATTCTTTCCCACATGTCGTCTCGTATTAAAGATGCACACAAGTTAGTTTGTGCTTTTCACTAGCGAGATTTTACGCTTTAATAGTAGGAAATTCCTTTTTTGAAGCAATCNATTAAAGATGCACACAAGTTAGTTTGTGCTTTTCACTAGCGAGATTTTACGCTTTAATAGTAGGAAATTCCTTTTTTGAAGCAATCTTTAGGAGGTCGTAGAGAAAATTTGCAATGATTGAAGAGAAGTAGTTTTAAAAAGCTTTAAACTTACCGTAAAGTGCAACAGGTGTTGTAGGCTTTTCTTTGGTTTGATAGCTTGCACTTTTGTGCTTTGAACTGGATGAAGTGGAATGATGATGACTTAGAAGTCCTTGCTGGACCTGGCTGCTGGAGTCCTGCTGTGGATTAATAAAAAGAGGCATGATTAATTACATGTACTGCAACTGCATAAATACTTACAATGAAGTACCGAAATCATTGTGGTACTTGTTTTAATGGAAAGACAAACAGTTTCATTTTTGCTGTATAAAAAGTGTTTCTCTTACAATATTTGACCAATATTACTTTATCTTGAGAATTCAACTAAACATTATGCCAATTCTTTCTGTAGCTATACATTAGATGCAATCCCACCCTCTATCCACCCAACAAAAGGAAAGCAATCTACTTACATTCTACCTGAAAAAAAGGTTATAGAAGGTTCATACGTTTCGCTTCATTATTATGCATACATTATCATCCGGTCATACGTCATGAATGAGTAATCCCACTTAAATACTTTTAGCGTTTTTTATTTACTGCTGAACAATACAGTCTATTTATGACTTAAGATAAACTGTACGTTAAACTTTATTGCGTTTACACTATTTCATGAAATACTAAAAATTACTTTCGTGACGTGTCGCAGCGAAAACGACGCCATATTTGTGTGAGCACTGAGCAGCTTTTCCTTCCACGTTTCACCTACCTATTCTATACAAAGAAATCTCACTCAGTAGAAGTGACTTTCTTACGTAGTACAGTTACAGAGTCTACAGAAATAAATCATCGATTCAATCCTTTCATTAGTTTACTCTACATTTTCTAAATACAATGGTACCACTCTATAATTCTTCTTTCTCACTCAACACATTTCATTTCTTCATGGAAAAGTATCCGTCCTAAATGATTATACTTTACTATTATCAGGAGGACTGTTTCATACAACCATATCATAAATAATAAATAGCATAGCCTAACAACATCCTTAATTTACTTAAGCTAAACGTGAAGCAAGTATTCTAAAAATTTAAATTCGTAAAGAAAATAGTGAATATAAAACAATACGTATTCAATCTTCATCATTCATGAATGTTCATAAGGGCAATATTCATCCGCCCAATGTTCAACATAGCGTCATACAATGTTACTGAATTTATTATACATGTATGTACCTATCGCACTCCACAGAAATCCTTCACAACAACATATTATCAGAAACAGCACATTCTAACACAAAAGACAGATGAGGCTTTATACGTACATTCATGGTATTATTTTATATGGTTGCCTGATTCGTTGCATTATGTTGCCTTGTCCTCCTTTCTGTGAGTAAAGTAGTGGTGGAATGAGAAAGACAGAAAGTTTACACATTGTAAGTTCTCAACATAACTTGATGCAATGTAAAACACTAACTTGTCATAACGCTGAGCTATAATTGTATTTATTGTAGTTTCCTTCTATTATTATTATTATGGTTTTGCTGTGAAAGGCTTTAAAAATTAAGACATTTTTATACAAGTTTCAATAAAACGAGTCTAGATGAGGAAACTACACTATCAATGTATTACTGACTGACTTAAGTGTAAGCAGCTAAAAGCTACAAGCAAATATTACCATTGTTTAAACTGTTCAATGATTGGGAGATTCAAATTTCTTGCCAATTCTATGCATTTAGTACTTATACAGGAATTCCTGAATGTGAAGTAAAATAACTCTAATTAAGACGCAACCTATTTTATGGCCAAGGAAGGGGTAAAAGCCAAATGCATGATAAAGTATTCAGAATTTCAGCTTCATGATTTTTTGGTGACGAGAATGAGGGAACCAAACTGTTATTTCCTGTTGGAATGTAGCCGTATTTTTACTCCAAAAAGCCAACTGAAATCCGTCTTTCTTCCTGTTTCAATACGCCAATCGTATGAAATGTAAGATGCTAATTTAGAAATGTACGGAAATTTTACTTCCTCTATACATAATCTATGCCCACACGTCTTTTCAACAAAACTGTAACCTTATTCCAAAAAGTTATTTACAAAAGTGGTACGATTTATGTATAGGATTATTCGTCAAATTGAATATAAGGAAAGCTTGACGGTAATTTGTTATACTTTATATCTCGAGATGGACAAATCCTGGGCATGATCAAAGTCTAAGCTGGCTTCATCCTCATCCTTAAAACTTTCTTCATAACTTATCCCCGGCTCCTCTTTAACAGCAATCCTCAAATCCCCAAAGCGCACTTCATCTACACCACCTCCCAACATCAGTCTGCTTTCTTCACCTTCATTATTATTGTTTGTAGCACTACTACAACTAGATACTCCTTTATTCCTTTCTCTATCAACCAACGATCCTGTTCCACTCTCCCCTTGAAAAAAGTCTTTACTATTGTTATTGTCATTGCAGTCATAAGCTCTAGATCCCACCACAGATTTGATGACGGAAGAGATAACTTCTTGCTCACTTGAACTCAGATTTGTCATTTTTGCCAACATAGTAATAGTTTCAAGTGCTTTGTCATTCCAGTGAAAGAGAGAGCCCATTCTAGAGCTCGCCTCATTCCTTCCCATGTCTGCAGAATGGAGGGAGGCGCAGCCATTACTCTGCGTAGCATTCATCTTGGTGTCAATAAGATGACCACTCTTCAATACACATATTATGTATATATAAATGTTTAAAAAGTCAACAAATAAGCTGACCATATATTGACTTCCTGATTACATGTGTCGAGAAATACGACAAAATCACACAAAAAGGCACTTGATTACAATATCAAAATGCTTAATGTCGTGTCCAAATGTGTAAAGCTATTGACCCGGCAAAAAAAGACATCTCTCTCCTCTTATACTCTCTTTCTATTACTACCACCAACTATCGTCACGATGAAAGATAAATCAAACAACAAGACTGATCCACACCATTACACACACCAGGAAAATACAATATATCAAAACCTGAATATTATCAATCTCCTTTCCTAAACGCTTGCTCACTTCACATATCACTCAATCAAACAATATTCTCTCTGGACAAGTTGAAATACTCTTTTGAGCCATTACACATACAGTTAAACGAAATGCAATAGGGCTTTCCCAAAAATCTCTTCTGCTATATTCTCACTAGGCAGCAGAGAGAGCACGAGAGAGAGAGAGAAGAGAGAGTACACAGATTTAATGTTCACACAAGGAAGCAAGAGTGTTTTACTAGTGATCTGTAAAAGCTCATATCTCTCACTCAAAACCCAAAAAACCAATGTAAAATAAAATTACATACAGCAATCCTTGCATACCACACGTTGTACGTAGGTATGCATGTATTGGAATGACAGGAGAGAGAAGGAGAGAGAGAGAGAGAAGGGGAAAAAGTTTTTTTTTTAGGAGAAACTCAATCCAGAGTCAACATTTGTTTGGGGCTAAGGCTTCACAAGACCACCACTAATATACTAACCACGAAAGTAAAGTAACTACACAATATCTACATTATGAGTGAGAAGAACATTACGACACAGAAAAATATATCTACACAGAACAATTTTCGTTCTCCTGCTTCTTTTTTTTTACTTTGGTTTTCTTCGTGCGTGTGTGAGTGATGCCATGCAAAAGCATATATCACACGAGAACATCTATATGTATGTGTTCTACATATAATTCACATATTATTACACTGCATCGCAGCGCACTTTAACTAAACTACACTATCTTTCAAAGAGTATACATTTCATATAGAAAACCTTAAAGAACAAACAGCAGCAAACCAAGCGAGTCGCGAGCTGCTAAGCCATACAATCACTAACTGACTGAGAGTGAATAAAAATTTAGTATATGATGTTGATGAGAGAGCATGCACTTGCACGGAAAACAGTTTCTCTCTCTCTCTTTATATATTATACTTCTTGCTAAAAACATTATCCACCAACTTCCTGCATGAATACTTATCCACAGTAAAAAATGTCTGACTGAATCAACTATACAGTATTTACAGCCCCACGATGTACGTGTGTAATAATGTAAGTAAACGTTGTGTTATATAGCTGATCACATCATCAGCAACAATATCGTAGAAAGTACTCAGACTCAAAGCAACAGTCAGTGCAATATGATATTTTGTATACGTGTGTGTCCTTCTTTCTTTATAATCATATTGTATTCAATCTCATCACTTTTTTGTAGACACTGACAAAATAACTGCTACACACGTAAATTAAATTGGAAGGGCTGTGTATACTTAAAAGACGACACGATAGACAATGTTTGTCTGTAAACGCTACAATATTATAGCATATAAAATATCACAAGATGTCTCGATCAGATTTATATTACGCTGTTTTCTTCAGAAAGGAAAGGATATAAATGAATGCTTATACGTATCTCCGCTGACAATGTGATTTTACAATAATTAGTTGTCGGCTCAGAAAAGTAAAGGACTGTTTTCTATATGCAGAAAATACAAAAGAAGAAAAGACTAAATAAATTCAATAATGAATGTATTGTCTTTAATCATTTACACGAGAATGAATCTGTGTACATAAGGCCTTGAGATGTTTACACACTTAATATAGGTAAAACATACACAGAGATAAAACACAAACAGGTATTTTGTCTCTGTGTTTTTCTTACTTTATTCCGCAACAGCTTTAAACTCTTGTTGATGCAACTCAACTTTCACAAGTTTCTCAATCCCCCTATTTCAGTTTTTCGGATTGAAGGAAAGCTTACACATTTATGGTTGATATATGTATAGAGTCCAACGTGCCACCCCAAAAGCTCACTTCAGGTACTTTTCCAAAGTGTCGGGATAAGTGTAGGCTTTGCACCTTAGCCCACTTTACCATACACTGTGTAAAAGAAATTTCTAGCAACACTAGACTTTGCAATAGTGGAATAATGATGATGATGCAAGAATATAACAAAAAATAGTTTACATTGTGTATAATATCTAAATTGGCATGTTGAATTGAATGTACATGTACGAGCAATGCAACAATGCCATCAACGACGTGATCAAATCCGTACGTCACATTTGGCCAACGGACCTCGCTCTATCCTTAGTCTTACTTTGAGTCACATAAGAGCATTTGCTTACAACTTTGGTGAGCAGTATATTTGCAAAACTTAAAAGAGAATGGGAACAAGCAACATCATGAGCTCCTTGAAAAGAGAGCACACAATAATATAATAGAGTGACTTTCTGTGCATTCATCATCATCTACATGACGATCCTATGATAAAAAGTCCACCCCTCAGCTTTTCCATACGCACATACAGTAAATGTTAGTTATGCAAAAAGACAGCAGAAAACTGCCAACAGCGTCAGCTAAAATTCACCTTTCAAAAACAGCCAACTACGTATTAAGCGTGTAATAATAATAATGTTCATATGGTACCATCATCTCATAATATAACCACCAACCACCACGTTACTTTTGTCTACAACATTTTCTTCTGAGGTAACCCCTTTCTATAGAGATACCCTTCCCTCACAGAGAAGTCTCACATTAGACCAGTGCTTTACACGTACTTTTGCATGATTTTCATGTCCTCGTGATTCTGATTGTCTTTTCACGAGATCAACACCATCATCACATCACCCACCACCTTAGGTAACAATAATGCAATACACAATACACACGGGTGTATACAAACCGGAAGATGAAAAAGTTGCTTTCAAAGTTTTACTACTACGCTGTAGCTACATAGCTTCCTATCAGATTACACCGCACTACTCGTCGCATATTATATTACTTGAAAATAGTTTTAGCAACAGCAACTCAAACAATAACAGTAATGGTGCTACATTATTATGGTTCTTTTAACCAGATTGTGGCAGTAATAGTAAAAGCAATAATATAAAACAAAGTTTTACAGCTTCTCTCCTCTAGTTCACTAAAGCATACCTACTTACACGAAGAAACTCTCCCTGCGAGCCAAAGTGAAAAGCTGTCCATGGAGAGTTGCTCTACAATACTTGTAAAGCTACTCTATACAGGTAAAATGTACATAAGCCCCAACGTGGGGTTTACTTTTTATTCTCCCTGTACAACTGAAGACTCAATATATACGTGTCTGACTTTAAAAAGTACGACATCATGGGACTACGCTGCTAAAGACCAGGCTAGAGTTTTACCAAACTTACATAGCATAAGAACATTACCTACGCATATTATGGCACATGCTTATTAAGCATACACAATGTTCAATGCAATAAGGAGGAACAGGCGATGAGAGTAATGATGATATGTGAGGGGAAGTTGGATCTCGATCTCTCTTTCTCACTCGAATACATAAAATACATGCACCATGCCATGCAAAACTTACTGTCAGCAAGAAAGGAAGGAGGTAATAAGGCAAGGCAAGACCTGTAAGTAATACAGCATTTGAACATACAAATGGTTCACGTAGAAAGCTAAAAGGAGTCACAGGGTTTTCAAGAAGGAGTTTGAGGAACAGTTTGTGCTCATATAAATATTCTTTCCTTAAAGCCAATTTCCTCCTTCTTACTACCATGACATGACGTTATATAAATTTTGCTATGTACATATAGACTGACAAGAAAGGATGTTGCTTGCAACTGCACCAGCTGAACTTCTCTCTCTCAAGTCCTCCCTTTCGGGGAAAGAAAGGTTTCAAAGGTTCAGTATAAATATCTTTCCATATATGTAATACAAGCCTAACCTTGCAGAAGAGAACAAATCAAGGCAAGGAGACAAATCAAGAAAAAAAAGATCACTGAAAGAACCTTGTGTGTGTTTTTGTATACTTTTTTTAGCGAAACTAAATTGCTCAAAAAAGTGTTGTTGTTTCTTTTTATATGCTCTTCCGTCGTTCTTCTTGTAAACACAGATCACATTATACTAGATTTATTTTTTCATAGAAAGACAAGTGTATTCATTCCTATCACCTAAAAATATGTACCTACACGAAAATGGATAAAATCAACAAAAGGCAAGAGATGTATCTCCGTCAAGTGTGCATGCCTATATGTACATAAGTTTAACTGAAAGAGAAGGAATTTTCGTCATCCTTACATCTATGTATCAACACAATCCACAAGAAGACATTAACGGTATAATAATACTTTTAATGAAAACAACTAACCACCATCACACTGCTGCCATGTCATGTCATGTCATAAGTGAGAGAGAAGTCTTTCGTGCAAAAGTAGTAAAATGAGGTAATGGCAATCTTTAAAAAGTCCCCATAGGTATACTTGCTCTACTACTAACACGTTTTCATCTTAATCCAATATACTGTGTGTTTCACTACAATGAAAAGCGACTGCTTTGAAAATCTCAACAGAGCTAGAGTAAGAAGGAGCCGCATTAATGAGTCGTAAACAAACGTTGCAAAGGAGGAAATAACACCTTAAACTATATATTTTATTATTGTTGCTTACTTTCAATTTCAATAGCAAAAGCAAGTCTTTTCTGTGTGTTTACCCTTAATGCTCACCACCATAATACACACTGCCACTTTCATGCAATGCATACCAATTTTAGCATATCTATAATATTATCATGATGTATATCACAAGGAATAAAAATATTATAATACCCTATAATACAAATGCAGTTAATGACAAAACTACCTCATTTCATATGAGCATTTGACACGACCCAGTATCAAACATCGTCATATCATGCAAGCTACTTTTCACTGAATCTTGAATATAAAGCATGACGTTTGAAATCTGAAGAATGAAAACCCATATTATTATGTAACAAATACATATATGCACACTTTGAGAAAAATGCAGGTGTAAAAGGCACCTTACGTTTCGGATTATTGCACACATACATAATGCATTACCAGATTACCACATAGTTATGTATGCTCCGTATATAAAATATTTTAATGTATATGTTTCTATTCGTCAGACAGTCTATGTGATTAGCGTGAAAACATAAAAATTTCTTCCGCTACGTAACTACTTGACTCGAATCAAAGAAAAGTTAAATTGACACCAATCATAATGTTTTTACAAAATCTTGGCAATCGAGAGAGTCTTCGTATTGTAATTGAAAGTTAGATTGAAGCATACACAAGAACAATTTCATACGTATGCAATACGTAATTCTTTGCAGGTCTATGCAGATTATACTTAAGCCGATTATTAGTTTGTAGCCACACGCGGAAAAAGGACGGGGACGGAAGCCTTGAACAAACTATTGTCTGTTGTTTTGTTCCTTATAATAATAAAAATGCATACACACAACAATAATTATTTCAGCTACGTATATCATATCTCCATGTGTGAAATAGGAGGAAATCAAGAATCAACTTGCCTTTTCATGCAAATATGTTGGTGTTACGTTATTTCCCTGCACATTTTATTTACTATGTATAAACTTTCTATCATTACAAGGCAAGGGCTGCGAAAGGACAAGTAGAGAGTAGTTAGTTAAGGTCTTCCTTCAATGTTTTTTTCAATTTTTATTAAATAAACTGAAGTCTAAGGCCTGAGAATGTTATAATGAATGTATAATAGCTATATGATTCTTATAATTTACAGTGCAATGCACAATGCAAATATGCAATTCAATTTTTGTTGCCACCTTTGTACATTTATCCTATCCTAATATAATTTATACAGTATGCAACCACGAAAGGAGCAATCCGAAACATTTTTAAAATCAAACAACAGCGTAATCCAATACTATCTTGTTACCGCAGAAGAAAACTACTCATTCTATATGAGTCATGCGTCATGCTTGTGCAGCATACAATAAGAGATTTTGATTTATAATGTTTAGGCCTATTTCATTTTTCCTACTTAAAACCATTCCTTTTACCCCGCAATGACGAAGTGGACTTCACAAGATTTTTTCATGTTCAGGGATTTATGTCATGTAAGTTTAGCTATAATAGAAATTTATAAGCTATTTCTACTGACATGTTTTTGCGAAAAAGGTCAACAATCTGGCCAAAATCTGATGGCAGATTAGTTTATGCCATGTTTAGCCCAATTCTCTCCAATGCAATTCAATGCAATACTCTCACTATATCATTCGAAACACATAATATATTGCAAATGAAAAGTTGCATTGCATATTTTGATGTATACCTATGTAATAATGTGCGTATTTAAACTACTACTCTGCATGCAAATATTTCGGGCTTACTCTAAGAGAATAAGAGTAGGGTGGAAGAATAATAATACGCAAATAGATTACTTACTAACTATATGTTTATTAACATACGCGCAAATACATGAGCATACAAACTTCTTGCATTTCTTTTGCTTCTTTCTTTAAGAAACCTCTTTCAGATGAAAACTCGACTATTACCACACGTATTACAATGTACAATAGTACATGCAAAATATTTGATGTACTACTGCAGAACAGTAGAGGAATCATCATTTGACAGAATAAGTAAATACAAAAGAATAATAATAACATATACATTCCCCTACATACATGCAATACATTTCAACAATAGTACAAGCGGTTGAGTTACAAACACGATGTGATAGCTTGCTCTCATATCAAACAATACATAGTGTCGAGGCAATCAGGACTAGTCTCACCTATGTACATGCACATGAAGTATACGTAAGATATAAATATACTGCAACTCCACTAATAAAACACTATCAACACGTTGCAAACCTGCTCAGACAGACAACAATAAAAGTAGAGAAAAAATCAAACCACTGCCTGAACTATAAGATATGCACATTCACACAGTACACAAAACGTAAGTAATATAATATGCAAGTGATACAAGTTATTTACAATCACTCAAGTGCGGAGACATGAAATCCTATGCTGTTCATTATCATTTTATACATAAAAGGCCTGTGCAAGCATAATATATAGAATATATCTACATAACACAGAAGCGGCGCTCCTATTATTGCATCGCGATGATACTAAAAAGTAACAATGCTTGTATTTCTTTCTGCTACTTTTTTCAAAATACACACAAACTACCATGTATTCCATACAACATTTCAAGTCAGACGCTTATAGGGCTACGTATATTATGTCGATGCTGGTCTTAGTCTGCTATTAGACTATTATATCACTCTCACTCTATCTTACTACCTACCACACAGTTTGACTATTATTTGAATTCAACCCTTCCCTTTCCCTTCCTGCTCACACCGGCTATCTCTAACCATCAAGGCGTTCAAAACCAACTCTTCTCTGATTGTATTGTTTGCCCTACGCTTGTAGTATCAATATACACAGTGGTAGTATGGCAACTGCTAACAATTACGTAATGAATGACAACTCTGATTACGCTATCACGTACAAGTACACCAACACACATTTACTGTCCCTTAAATGAGTGCAGTGGTGGACGTAATACGTTTAAATACACATAATGTCATGTTTATCCTTTGAAAGCTTTGCTTATAGTAGATTAATGCTGATTGCTGCAACAAAACCTTTGCATTTTCAAGCCAAGATAATAATTAAGGTTTGGAATTAGGTTACAGTATCCTTCCATTATTACAATGCTTATAGTAGATTAATGCTGATTGCTGCAACAAAACCTTTGCATTTTCAAGCCAAGATAATAATTAAGGTTTGGAATTAGGTTACAGTATCCTTCCATTATTTTATGTTGAAAAATCAAAAAGTGAAACTTGGCGATGATGGCAAATGCAACACTGCAAATAGCGCATTATGGTTGTTGTACAACTTTTTTGGCTTCGGCTTAAATATATGTAATATCCTATATGGCCGGATTGAAAATGTTGAAACGCTGCAGTCAGTGAAATGAGACGAATTATACGTACACAGAAAAAACTCTGATGTAAACTTCAACAAAAGTAAACAGTTTAAATAGTAGCGCATGAATATATAAGAAGATAGGTAAGATAGATTATGGAGTAGAATTAAAAAATTATAAATCAGAGAAAAATAGAATGTATAAATCGAAGAAACCATCACCACACTTTGAAAGCTTACATGAACTGTTTGAATATTCGAAGTTATGCAACAAAATTAGTTGTATCAATTCTATGTAATGAAGTAACCACCTTGAGCTAAATACATACATCCTTCCTCCATGATGTACTTCGAGTACGAAGATTATGGAGTAGAATTAAAAAATTATAAATCAGAGAAAAATAGAATGTATAAATCGAAGAAAACATCACCACACTTTGAAAGCTTAAATGAACTGTTTGAATATTCGAAGTTATGCAACAAAATTAGTTGTATCAATTCTATGTAATGAAGTAACCACCTTGTACTAAATACATACATCCTTCCTCCATGATGTACTTCGAGTACGACCGACGGATGCTTTCACCATGCTCCATGACAAATCTATTCTCTGTCAGGGCGGATGATTTTCTAAATCACAAAATTTTATTTCCTGAATATAGGTTTATTGTATGACGGGATTTGTAAGGTATCTTTTGATCGCCAGCGTGTGTACTTGACAGTTATTCGAAGGAAATGTATATGGCAGTTAATTATTTCTTGTGTTCTGATTTATTTTGGATAAAAGCAAAGATGATCTAAAACAACATAGTGATAGTATAGACAAATTTTGCAACTGCCAAAAACAATGTTATTCACAATTATTTTATTTATCATACTGCCCCAAGGAAAAGTACTGTAACAGGTATGTTGTAACTTACTAACAACGACGCGATCAAAGTAGAATGTGAGTGTAAACGGATAATATATAGAAGCAAACTATAGCTACATCTGCCGGCTATGAAACACACAGTTCAATCTTCAATCGCCACGTTGACGCATACGTAGTTGCAGTATAAACGTATACCAAATGAAATGACTTACGTTTAGAAATCTTTACTATAGTTTTAGTACCTTTGGCATGAAAAGGATCTATTACCTGACCGCTACTTACCATCGTTTAAGTAAAATGACAGCAATAATATGCTTGTTGCTTTGCTTATTAAAAGGCTGGAAAGGGAATATTCAGTTGAGACAATATATTGTCTTGCACTGTTGTACTAATGTAATAAAATGCTTAGTACTTTGACGTCACGACACACATGAAAATTCAAAATGCATGAAATTTCATTGAAACATGCCCTGAGCCTTAATACTGTCGAATTTTAAACGCTCAACACCTTATCGTCAAATAGTTTAATCAAATTAAGCTATTTGAACTGGTGCGACGGAAAGACCATGGTCGAACCAAAATGGTGCCGACTTACAGCTGGAATGCTTTATACAGTTGTAATGTGTAAGTATGAAACGGCAGAAGCCATTATCCATTATGCTGCAATCACAACCGACCCCTATAAATTTACCAGGCTACATGCATCTGTATTTATATTTGTTACTTTTAGTATAGGTATGAAACTGTTATCAGCACCGCAAAGAGAATCATGTGACAAATGACGAGACGAGACGACTCTTATGCTACGGCTACGGTGATTCATAGAAATCTTGAATCCATTCGCTCGTTACATATCCCTATATCTTTCATAAGCAAAAGCCAAAACTAAATGCTTTATGTTGAATGCCTTTGATTAAAGATGAGCAAAAAGAGTAAATAGATGCATTGTCAAATATGTTGGTAAATGTACTACTAATTGCATGAATTAGGATCGATCGCTTTAAGGCCAATAGAATCCAAAGATTGCGTAATCAAACCAAATGTTTCAATACGGGGTTAGACAGAATGAACAAATGTTTGTCCGGAGTTTAAACATTCTGAACAGTTTTCAACGAAACATACGAAGCACGACGGGTATTACCTAAAATTTATTTAAATCAATTACCCATGCAGCAAGAAAATGCAAGGTGGGTCTAAATCGTATTTGAACTCTGAACTCAACCCGTTGCGTATGTTAGTAAAAATATTCTACTGAAATTCCCCAGAATTAGCGGAAATCAATAATTAGTTACACCAAATATAACAAGGAAAAATGATTTCATTTCTTTGATGTTTGTTTCACTGCAACATGCATGAATATTTTAATGAAGAAAGTTGTATTTTTTTTTGTTAAGAATATTCAACCTTAATCGTTGAAACGTGTTCGTCTTTTCCTTTACTTTGCATATCATTTGTCATAAATTTCAAAAGTAAAAGCAAATAACTGAACTAACCTGGACTTTGTCCCTTGCTCCACTACTATTGCTCCTTTGCTTCTTCTGCTTAGCAATGGCAGTCGTGGCTGTAGCAATTGTAGCATGCTTTTCCTTAACCCCTTCATTGTTCTCATTCCACATTGGGATCGGAGATGTGGAAGTGGATGTCGACGTTGTAGTGGTGGCGGCAGCTACCATCTTCTGTTTCTTCTTTGGATTCGAGCTCTTACTTCCTTTCTCCTTCCCCACCTTACCTGTTTTAGTCTTACTACTAGCAGCGGACGTCTCAGAGGCAACTGAACCTGCAGCACTAGACCGCCTGCTTGACGCTGCTTTCTCTGTACTTTTATCGTGTTTTATTGGTGATGCTGTAACCGTGGTTGTTGCTGTTCCTACGCTAATAAGATTGTTCGGAGAGGTGAAAGAAGCCGTTTGAGTATCTTTACTAGTGCTCTTATTACTAGAAGTGCTTTCTCTTCGACTACCGGTGCTACTGGAAGCACTACTTGATTTACGGGATTTCTCTCCTCCAGATTTGGTTGTGTTAGCTGGAGCACTTTTCTTTGGTGGTGGTAAGGGTGGCGGTGTTGGCTCAGGCATTTCAGGTGGTGTTGGAGATGTTGATGTGGATACTGACACGGAAACAGCTGCGTCCTTCATTTTCGGCTCAGTTCTACTGCTACTCGAGCTAAGCGTCTGGGTGCTGCTACTGGATGGCTTAACATCTTGTACTGCAGCATCCTTCATTGGTGAAGAAGAGTCTTCCGTGCCTTTTGATTTCTGAGATGAGGAACTTGGTGCTGGACTACGCTGTTTTTTCTCGGAAGGCTCAAAGCTGAAACTTGCTTCTAAGATTGCTTTCGCATTTAAAGAAGCCATTCGTTTCAATTTGATTTTTGTTCGGGGTTTTGATTTGGATTTCGCCTTTGTAACTTTACTCTGCTTCGTTTTAGGTTTTGCTACTGTAACCTTTTTCTTTCCTTTTGAAGTTTCTTTGGCTTTACTAGAAGATGATGACGATGAAGAAGATGACGAAGATGAAGACGAGGAAGATGACGCTGATGATAATGCTTTGCGAGTTTTTGCTGGCTTGACCACAGTCTTTTTCTTTGAGGCAACAATTGAGGCTACAGCTTTCTTTGCTACTTTCTTCGCCACTTTACTTGTAGTTGAGGCAGCTGCTGCTGTGGACTTTTTCTGTGGAGGTGTGGGCTTTTTACCTGTCTTTTTATTCACACCAACTTTCTCTCTCACCTTCGCCATTTTTTGTGGAGGCGGAGACTCTGAATCACTTTTCGAGCGCTTTCTTGTCGTGATTTTTTCTGAATCAGGACTTGAAAACCTACTTGGACTAGGTGATTTATCCCCACTAGAATCTCGTGATCTCCTTTTGTCATTCGATGCTTTCTTTGTATTGGCAGAAGTTGTTCTGGTCAACTTTTCTCCATGATCTGAAGCCTGCTTAGAAGCCTTTCCTTTAGCTGCTTTCACAGGAGTTATGGATGTGTTCTTACCACCAGCTTTTCCCTTTTTTGTACTTGCCGATGCTTTCTCCTTTTCCTGTTTTCCACTTTTCGTCTCAACAGGACTGTTGGACCTCTTTTCTTGAACTTTCTTCCCAGCTCCAGCTTTCTGCTGTTTGGCTGATGGAGAGTTTGATTTTTTGGAAGCTGTGGTCGAGCTGTTAGCATCTTTACCTCCTTTTGTTGTTCCTGATTTGCTTGGGCTACCTGACTTTAGCTCTTTCTTAGTTTGTTTGACTTTGTTTGAGCTGGAGCCTGGAGTGGTTGAACCTTTGCCTGTCTTCTTTTTTGACGACCCTTGCTTGGAAGACTCTCTGTCAATTAGTCCAGCACCTTGTGAAGTTTTTGACTTTCTTTGGAAAAGGGAGGTTGAGATCTTGAGAGGAGATTGTGCAACCTTTTTTACTGGCTTAGCTTTCCCCATGTTTCCTTAATGTCTTGCTTTTCAACTGAAAAGCTTGATGTTAAAATTAAATCTTTCAAATACAGTTTTAACTTGTCATTAAGACAAAAAGTTAAACCTCGCCCTTCGGTTGGTGATTATTGTCCATTATCAGCGTTCAGATGACTGAAATCCGTAGACTGTCAACCACGCACATGTTTTCCCTAATGTGACACAAGTTTTCTTTTGACTGTGGTTCCTAGTAAAACAAATATGATACAAATACAAGCTTAAAAATTTGAGAATATACGAATGACCAAAAAGGTACCTTGCAGCAGGAAGTTACATAGGTATATACTATCTCGTTTATTTTATAACAATGTTATCAATTGTTTGAAGTTATGCAATAACTGTTTCGTTCTTTTATGGAAAGCGCAGCAGCCTTTATCATATTTTAAACATTATATTGCAACAGTCAAAAGCCATGATGCCGGGTCAATTATTCTTCAAAGCTATTTAGGTAAACTGGCTGCGGTAGTGAGCAAATTACCTATTCAAACCTTTACTGGTAAAGCATTTAGTATTTCCCTTACTTGGCATACAAAATCGCGAGATAAAAGCTTTAGTTTTCTTCTATACTGTTTAAAATTAAAATGCGAATTTCTACTGTCACGGTGGTGTATCAATAAACTTCGTCAAAATTCTTTACAGTCGTTCTACAAGGAACTTCTTGAAGTCGGCAGAAGCTTTTGACGACAGCAGCTCCTACTAACATTTACCATATTACTCTTCGGGTATTTTGTTTTGAACAGCAATAAGGCTCATTGAAAATTAATGAAAGTAAGTATTCATGATGATTTTTTAATTAATATGATCGTAATTCCTTTAAGTCCTTAAATACTAGAACCATAAACATTAGTATTAACTTATTTATTGAAACATTTCACTTCAAGCGTTTTAATGTCTGTGTATGGAGTTCTATAACCGGATCGTAATCCAATTTCGTATTCATATGTTCATGTTTCATGAATCGCTTTATCTACTTTACAATTCTTCATTCATAGTTCGCAGTTTACTACAAAGTGAACTCGGTGAATGCATCTAGGTACTTATAGTTTACTTCGTATAGTGCATGCTACTGGATTGATATGGTTCCAGATAGAAAGCAACTACCAAGCTTGATTTTTTTCAAAACGAAAAATACAAATGAATTCTATTAGTTGTGGGTATTGAACGTACATACGTATATGGGTCTTTTTTTTCCAAATTTAAACCCCTTTTATACGTGTTCAGGAACAGAAAAGATTCTTGTCACGCTGCATTAGCATATGACCAATGGTAAATAAAGTATTTAAAATGAACAAAAACTATTTCAGGTGCGCAAATTAGAATTTTTAATTAAAATTATTTAGAAAAGATTAGGATTGCAACGTGTACGCCTCTTTCTTAACTACTTTCTCTGCTAAGTAAAGGTATCGATTGTTCACTTTTTGTAAAGGCTAAGCTGATCAAAGATTAGGTATGACTAAGAGAAAGGATGGCTTTCAGTTTTTCAGCTACGCTTCTAGCTGTTAATTCATTAGCAGAAAATCAAATCTGTGTAAATTTAATTTCTATCAGTGATCGAAAATTTGATTTAATGTTTTAGAAAATGTCTGATACGATAACAATAACTATATATTATGCTTGGTTGTAACAGATATAACTTATTTAGTAATCTTGAGCCCGTTATGTAGCTGTAAAAGTGTGGCTGAAAACACAAGGATCATTATACTGATTGTATTTTTCAATTACTATTTCCATCTTGCAGTGAAGATTTTTCTAACTTTTGGTGAATATGTGACGCTTTGACATGGTACAAGCATATCCTTGTAAAATAAAACTAGCATGGTAGATCCTTTTCAAGGTATACATGGTCATTTTAGATCCTTTATTTAAACCTTTTGAAGAACTATGTGATTATGACGCCACCGGTATTGGTATGACCTATAACCATATACCTATGTACATACCTACAAAATGTACTTTAACTATGCACCGTAATAATACATCGTTAAAACTCACCAATTAACGCTGATCCCTTTTAAAAGCTTAGAGAATCCTTTAAAGGTGAAAAACTGTCCCGACAGACCTTGTTTAAGGAATGCATACACTGTACAACCATAATTCCACAGGTTTCTCAGTAAAAAATTAATTTCTCACACCCCTAAAATCAACGTCCGCCATCAGTTAAAACTGTTCACTCATTTCTGTCCAAGTTACAGATTTCCACAAATTAACATAAGCTCTGCTGGTTAGGCAAATTTGTGTTTCACCCCATGTCGCATTACCACCAACACACAACAGTTCACCCTCCGGAAAAGTATAACAAATAGTTTGCACTTTGCATATAGAATCCTTCTTCCTACTTATGAATATTATGCAAACTCGCAAAAACAAACGGTATAATCATAGAATGTACCTTTTTTCACACAAAAATATTATGTACGTACGCGTCACTTTCCTGTATTTCTTTTTCCTTATATATAAATTAGGTTTTTACAGGGTTGCATTATACAAGCAATGCAATATTGTTTGTGATCTGATGACGGTGATGCGAAGTTAAACCCAAAAGAGAATTGGTGTCTCTCTCTGTCCCTATCTTTTCTTTCCCATCATGTTATTTTCTTCATCTCATCCTCCGAGAGAACAGAACCACCAACCTCAACCATTATTGACCATAGTTGAATATTCTCGGAGAAGTTTTTTAAGGAATATTAACCCCTACACAACAGGGAGAATACAGGCAAACTTACCACCATAAGAAATATACACGTAAAAATTGTAGATTGTAGCAGTTCTTACTATTTTTTACTACATGTTAAGTACTACGCTTCTTTTTTACATTACACCAATATTAAAAAAATATCAAGTTTATAGAGCCCGTGTGTGTTTTTGTGTGCACCACAAGAGTGGCTGCTGAACTTGCTACTTCTTATATAATTTTTTTTCTTATTCAATTCTTTTTTTTCCTTCGCTTCCTCCTTCATCTTCTCCTGTTATGTACTAATGGAAGAATGGGTCCCCATATTCTATCGGACCAGTAGTAAGATGATGATGGTGTTGCGAGATGCCCACAGCAGTTATGCTTATGATGATGATTTTCCTTCGCATTTTAATCCCTAAAAAAGTCAGTGCCCAAAAAGTACGTATGGTTTCAGAACTACTATTATACAAGAAGAAGAAGACACGTACGCAATACACAAGTCAAGTCCGTCTTGTTCTTTCAGAAAAGAGGATGTATGAAGAGACACAAAACTGTGCTTTGCCAACTACTTTATCGTAAAGATACCCAAGCAGTAGGAAGAATGCAATGGTGTGTATGTATGTATATGATGTAAAAGATGATATTGATGATATGATACCAAAAACTTAAACGGAGACTACCACGTAAAGTTAAGTTCAGTTTTTCTCTTCTTCTTATATGTATCTCTTCAGTTTTCAGTCCGAGACTCTACTTTGCAAGGTAAAATGCACAGGGAAGATATATGATGATGATAATAGTGCTGATATGAGACAACACAACACCACACACCACCATAGCAGATGAGATGAGGAAAACTTTTTTAGAGCTACCTTCCTTTCCTCACTATGTATTATGCATATGTACATAAAACTGTATCCAAAGCAAACCTAACCGTATTTCTTCCTTCCATCCAAATTATATCCCTTTTACAATACTTTTGCCACATACTTTTTTCATGGTGTACTTACGACTTGGGTATATTGTACATTTTGTTTGGTGTTGTGTTGTTGGAACTTATGTAGTCTACCTATTATGCACAACACATATTATGCCTTGTGTGTAAACTTATCCTAATACACTTTTATCCATGTACATGGACACATCCGCGAGGTAAAAAAATTGGTGGATGGAAATAGAAGGACAATTGGAAAGAATCGAGGAGATTATCATCATATGCATTTTTAGTCCTCCGGACTTCGTCTTTTGC
>JAHZNG010000586.1:0-19736 GCA_027744375.1 Orchesellides sinensis
TTTAATATATTAAAAAATCGACTGCATTTTGCGTTGTTAAATACGTCAACATTCCGCATGATCTGGATGGATGTTAAACAGCTATGGATTTTCTAACTTTGTCTACGATAGTGAGTATTTTAAGCAAAGCGTAGCGCAGATGCAAACAAGATATTTTCAAAAATCGAAAAAACAACCTAATATTCTCATGCACGCAGAGACGCAGCTCAGCTCCAGCTTAATTAAAATCACTCATCGCATCGTCATATCACACACACTCCACTGGCTGATTTCCCATTCCCGACGGGAATTGTTATTTGTGATGATGTGCGAGGCGTATCTACACTTGCATATTTGAAACAAGTTGTCTATAGTCAGACCACACGCTAGGAATTGCGTTATTGCGTAGCATTGGGATTTCTTCGACGGTATAATAAATGAATTTGCAAGCTTTGTTTTGTGTGCATGTGGCTGAGTACAAAATAACGACCATGGTCATCACAAATCCAAACTTTTAGTTGGTGAAAGTGTACAAATACATATATGCATCCTAGCCAGTCTAAAACTTTCTCTTTTGTGCGAGATGTCCTTCGTTGAAAAGGGCTATTAAGAGTTGCACCATAAAATGCTCTTACATCTATGTCCATATGTATATGTGCACGCAATGTGTCAGCTAAGTTGATTGTGGTTGAATCTATATTTACGACTACACAAAACCAGTGTGATGCTCAACAAGCCAAAACCTCGCATAACTAGTGTAACAAATGCACATGAAAAAGCATGAGTTTGGTTTAGTACTTAAATAAACAAAGGATGCGTTAGTTCTGGAGATGTGAAAGTGTGCATTGGCACAAGTTCTCGAATGTTGTACCCACCTCTTGGTTTCTATTATCCTGAGATGAGCAAACCTCGTCGACAAGTAAGTGCGCTTCCCTGCGACATGTACACACATAAGTGTATAATTTGATGAAGGATTTATTACTATCCTCTTTTATGACCCTCTTGATTACTTCTAGTCATTAAACTACTAACATTTTAATAGATAAACTTACCACAGGACATGCCCATCTATAGATGACAACGACAGTATTAGGTGGTTATGGGATCAATTTAATTAACTTTTTTGTTCAGCAAAGTCTTGTGATGAATTGTCTCGCATATAGTCAACTTGTTGAGCACAATAAAGTTAATTACATGTATACGTAATGTGTTTTAATTTCTCATGAAACCGTTAGCAGTGATTGAATAAAGAAGAGTAGTGGCCAGTTAGTTAGTTAGTAAACAATACAGATAATGTATGTGTAGAGCACTTTTAATGTCTTACATACGTGAACGCATGAGGCAAAGGTCAAAAGTCACAAAGGCTTCACTTCTGCCACTGCTTATTATTAAAACAATTCCACTACGTCGAACAATACGAGTGAATGTAAGGAAACGTGATTTGTTACTGATATTCTCACGCACACCGCAAGTTTACAACTGTTTGCAAAAGCACATAGAACTGTTCCCTTCACTTTGATGCAGACGCACTGATGAACAGACTAAGGAAACAAATGGGGATCCATTAGATTGATTAAACTCACGAGCGAAAGGATTCCCACAGGGTTCCTTTCAATTTAATTCGTACCTTTCCTTGAGGCTTAGCAAAAGTTTATAAAAAAGGATACTGCTCATCATTAAAGGAAAAAGGTAATGATAGCTTTTACTACTCAACTCGTATTGTGACAATAAGTGCAACTAGCCATATGCCTTGTGTAGGAGTAGTAGCAGCTAGCAACCAGGAAACTCGTCTGTTCACTTTCCCCACTATGAGCTAAAGTTTTACAGCTAATAAAAAAGAACAGGTAAAGAACATGGTGCAATTCTGGAGAAAGTAAAGATGACCGTTTCCCTTTTTCCTCCGCTGCTCCCTTTTTATTTCCAGCTTCCTTTGATGGTAGCCAGGTAGCAAAGCTCCCTTACAGCCTTGTGTATGCGACTTACTTGAATTTCCAAATGATGATAGGTATATCAAATTTTCACTACTCCAGGGAAAGCATAAATATGTATATTGTGTATATACTTCCTTGCTTACTTGAGTCGATAAGCAGGATGCTAAAAATGACGAGAGATGACAAGATGATTATGAGAATGGAATGTTATGTATAAGTAAAACAAGAAAAGCTTGGTGGAAACTTAGATGATGAAGATTTTGTCTGAAGAACATATCGCGGAAGATGTTCACCGAGCAAAGCCACGAGGAACACTGACATCACATCTTTCTAACTTGGTAGGAAAATAATTCGGAGCTTCAGGCAGAGAAAAAACGTTTGCTCTTGCTCGCCCTTCTTCCAGCATCCGTGTACCATCTCCACATCACCCATCCAGCTTACACGAATTCTATTCTCATTCTCGCTAAATTCTCTGTGCTCATCACATCAGTTTGTTGGGCTTAGTCCCTTATTCCATCCGATCATACCCATCCACTCTGCCTTTGGGTATTGTGAGACACCGAAGAGTAAAGCATACGAAATATCTTTTGCATTTCGGATAATATGCGTATGTCATACATTTGGTTAGGCTGGCTTTAGGGACATTGCATCCTCAACAGATTGAAGCCTTTACATTAAGTATGCCTATACAGATATTCAGTAAGGGACACCCATCCACATGTCTACTTAGGAAACATCAAATAGTCATATTATATTGGTAGCCGTAAAAGTGGTCGTGGTAATAGCACCTAACTGCATGTAGTGGCTAGAGAATACGTTACGACTTTCATTCTCCATGAATGGATGATGTGTGTAAGTGTAGCATTAATGTTTGCATCGAAGACAAGCTCCGTTTTGATGAAAACGAGGGGTGGATTAAGGCCGTGCTTATACATATATATTTGCTGTGAGTAGGATGAGGATGGGAAATCATTGTTCTTTCGGATTTGAAAAAAAACTACATGTATGATATTTGCATTGTGAATTCCTACTTTTTTCAAGTACGTTTTTTGTGGCCAGCGGTAGAGAATGACATTGGAAATCGAGAAGGATTGCGTGAAGGCACATTTGAATCTGTTCCCAATGGGTAATATATGGGCTCATAAGAGATGATGAGGGGTACTTGTAACCACTTTTCTGGGATCATCCAGTCCATTTGGAGTAATTGCAATAGTTTTCACAAAGCAATGCTAGAAAATGATGATCATCATGATAGTGATATGATGCGGTCTTTACATGATGCTTCGAACATGAATCCTCTTCAGTCTGCAATGGTGTACAGTTGGTTCTCAAAATCATCTAATAAGTCTGGAAAATCAATTTGACAAATTAGAAAAGGGTAAAAAGTAGCTTCACTTGAGAATTAGAAGTATTCAGACAGCAGCATTTGTATAGGTTCTCATGTGCTTGTTGAGTTTCCTATTGTAATTTTTTATAAACGTTCGATAATAAAATTCTTTGGGAGAAGTGTGTATATAGTCTAATGGCCTACTTCCGAGAAATTTTGAGAATCAACTTAAGGACTTCCCGAGTATTATGAATGTATAATGCTCATCCATTGAATGGATTTTATGGAATATAAAAACATACTTCTCACAATTTTCAGTTTTCTTTGTGAAGCAAACCGGATATCTCCATTTATTTTATGTACCATGTCATGATTGTTATTATAGTTGACAATCGTAACTGGGCAATTAATTTTCCTTAAAAGTGCAGGGTGCCGTGCCATGCGACTCTACCTTAACCTTATACACTAGATGCCAAGAAAATTACTTCGTTCCACCTCCATCAGTGCCCAAATTATTGACACATACAAAGGTATAGGTAATATATATGCCATATATGCCGCATACAAACATACCACACAAATGTGTACTTTCTATACTACTTTTTGTTGTTAATGAATTGTGAAGTAAAGACTGATACTCACACAAAAAGGATTTTAATAGTAACAGTAAAGGCTTTTAACGGCTAAATATGCCTCCATCAACGGGGATTGATGAGCCAGTGATCATTGCCGAATTAGGGCTGGATAAAAACAGAACAAGATCGGCAGCTTCAGTAGGCTGTACTGGTCTCTTGATAACTTGACGGTCCAATACTTTCTGTGTCTCTTGCACAATTTTCGGATTTGAAGAAACGAACATTTCCTTAACCATAGCCGTAGGAGCGGGGCTTATGCTGTTGACACGGATTCCGTTATCACCAAGCTCTAGAGCCATGCACTTGGTAAGCATTAGAATTGCAGCTTTGGTGCAGCTGTACATGGATATTCCTTTCGATGGCGTAGTATCAAACTAGGTGAATTTCACGTAAAAGATCAAATCAATGTTACCAACTGCATTGTAAGATCCTAAATGTCTTTCCATGCCAAACTTAAGATTAAGATCGTCTTATCGTCTGAAACTTACGACCGAGGAAATGTTGACGATTGTTGCTCCTTGTGCCCTGCCATGTTGAATTAACCCTTTTGTAACTGCTTGACTTACATTCACAACAGCTTTAAAGTTGATTGAGAAAAGCCTACAATAAAACGTTATCATGGATTACTTGTAATGCTGTAATGCATGCAGCGAAAGCTTTTTACATATAACAGAGCAAAAAGTATGCAGTAGATATGCATACAAATACACATTGTGAACAACTAGGGGATGTGGTATTTCACCAGCCAGTACATCTCATAACTCAATGAAGCAATTTCATTGTTTGCACTTACCCGTCGATCTGCTCTGGTGCAATATCCTCAAAAAATGACGTTCCTGAAATGGCAGCATTATTTACAAGATGATCAATGGGAGCAACAGACTTGACAAGGCGACGTGTTTCGTCCCAATCCCTCAAGTCGACACAGATCGTTGTCACTTTGGGAAACTCTTCCTTCAAAGCATCCAAATACGACTGCCTCTTGTCCAGAGCAAACACAAGGGCATTGTTTTCGTAAAACCTTTTTACCAACGCGTAGCCAAGTCCTATAAACAATCAAGTATTGTGTAGGGATTCATGCTGGTATTTATATAGCTTATTTACTTAGTAGATTTACAACAATGATGGATGACCACAAGATTACATAATTTACTGACGGCAAAAATAATTTCCGAACTCTACATAAGAAAACGTATACTAGAATGAAATTTGACTGTATTAGCGCTTTAAACTGAATGTAGTTACGACTCTTGTAACATGTACAAAACCATTTTAAGGAAGGGTTTAAAATTAAATTTATGTTGACCTTTCCCTGCTCCAGTGATTAGGACTCGGCGACCAGAGAAATATTCAGCATAGGACTGCTTCTCCATGTTTGTTAAATTTATACTCAATGAATTTTAAACCTGTATATTTTGTTGCTGTACGAAGCTGTGGCTATCCTGAAGTACACTGACTTCTGATATTGAAGCTCATCAGCAACATCCAATCTTCTGCTGGAGCTAATGGTGAGTTAATTACTTAATACGGTTTGAGCTGGTTTGTACCATAATCTAATCAATTTGCATGCTCAGAATGGATACCAACCAGCAGAGTTCTCATTGCAGAATTTACACCTCCATTGGGCTTCTTGCTCTGACTGAGGTATCACAAATCACAAAGCCTACACTATAAAACGAGTACAGAATTAGAATGCAAAAATATTCTCTCTTGTGTTGGATGTGTTGAACTACTTTAACATTTGCATGGCAAATGGCATATTTTATGTATCTTCACCAACATGACAGTTAATACCATTGCAAATATAAATCAAATTTATAAGAATTAGTTCCCGAATAATGTCACCTCTTTTTAGTTGAATTTGTATATAAAAAATTTGTGTACAGATACGTGCGCTCTAGTTAAACTATAAAAGTACTTTGTAAAAATCTATGTAATGTGTAGCATTATATCTGTACTTGGAAAAGATAGCGATCAATGAAACAATCTTTATGGCGAGGCGAAAGTCCTGCTTTACTGCGCCTGATGTCTATTATCCAGAAACAGAAGAATGCGCAATACAATCATCTTGCTTTATACAGGTTAAGTATACGGTTATAATATTTAGTTTGATTGCTAACTTCGATATTTGAAACACAGAGGTGTATGGAGCTGTTTATCAACTTAGTTGTTCAGCAATTTAATGTTTGCACTGCATAGTGATTAAACCATCAACTGCTGCTTTATACTTGTAGAAACGGTACGTACATGTTAGATCGCTGTAAATAATGAGTGGACTTCATTCCAACTCCGTGAGAAAAGAATTTTGAATTATTCATGGAAAGCTGGAATCTGCTAATTAATTCGGAACCATTACTGATCCATTTTTCACATCCCCTCCATAATGTCAAGAGCTCATGCATGCCTAATAATCTGGCGTGAGTATTAATCGCAATTTTTTGAAGCGCTTGAGCCAAAAAGCAATAAACACATACCAAGGTCACACCTCTACGGTTGATGGTCAGAAAACAACTCTTTTACGAACTAACTGTATTTGAAGTCATTTTTTAGTCTTTAGCTTACTGCGGTATAAGACATGCGTACATATTATATTATTTTACGTAATAATCTTTTAACTGAAATCTACAGTAGAAACTCTCTGAAACTATGACTCATAGCATGGCGCTAGCTTACTACAGTAATAATAATAATGTATCGCCATTGCATTTCGAAGAAAGGTGCAAATAAAAGATATCCGAATTATATTGATTTTTTTATTTGAAAATAAAAAGTGTATCCAAATTATAACAAAAGCATAGAAAAATTTAATTTATTTATTTTCTCCCGAGACTTCTTGATACTTCGTTAACTCTCTTGAAAATTCTACCGAGTCTTCACCAAATCTTGTTTTGACGTATTCCAAGCTTTGTTTCAAAAATTTTGTTGCATCATCTATATTTCCTATAAACATAAATACATAACAAATGTGATTTTTTAAATGGTACCTGCAATGACGCTACAGGAAGTTTTGTATAATTACCTGCCATAACGTAACAACGAGCCAGTGAGTCACAAATTTGGCCAAGGCTTGAGTTAAATTTAAATAACGTTTGAGATGCCAACTTATAACATGATTCTAAGACTTCTATGGCTTCAGCCCAATGGTTTCCTTTTTCCATCAAAAATTCACCTGTAAATGAAATTGTATTTGAGAATCTAAAATGTAACCAAACTTTGGCCTTACATATATCTTAAGTCTTAAGCATCAACCATTTAAAGCGTAACCTCTAGTTTGATAAAATACTGTGACATGTACTCTTACAAAACATATGTATGCAAGTGAAATTATTTGAACGTGGACATTTACTGTGCCTAATTGGGCAAACTATGAGATCCACCTGTCTCAAGTTAGATGTCACACTTACCCTTTTTAAGCAAATCAGTAACTGCACTCGATGCATTTAGCTTGTTTTTGATACTCTGAATATGCCCACAACTTGAACAGGC
This sequence comes from Orchesellides sinensis, assembly GCA_027744375.1. Classification (NCBI taxonomy): domain Eukaryota; kingdom Metazoa; phylum Arthropoda; class Collembola; order Entomobryomorpha; family Orchesellidae; genus Orchesellides; species Orchesellides sinensis. Next base: position 7,359 of record JAHZNG010000586.1, read on the forward strand.
TGATTGAATGTTTTGTTCCGTTAATAATTCCGGTAATCTGAATGGACCTTCGCAGTTTTCACACGCAAAAGCGTCAAACTGGTCCTAAAAAATATGTACGATATCTTGTTCTCCTCTTACATTTTTATATATAACAATATTAATCTGTATGCACAATTCAACAATTTCAAACTTACAGCAAATGAGTTTCCTTCTACTAATTCAGCACTACATTTATCGCATTTACAATCAAAGAAGTACTGTTGTTGAAGGATTTCCTGCCGTTCAATTCTTGACATTCTTCGAAAGTGCGGTCCATAGCAATTGTAAACCTGACTGCTCTCCCTAATGAGCCTCGACGCTCGAACCAGAATTGTCCTCCCATCACTGAACTGTTACAGGAAAAATAAAGCAATTTTTACATTTTATTTTACTTGATTTGGAATTACAGCTTTATCCGTTGTTAATAAATTGTTGCAATTAATAATACCTGAAATGAAATCCGCTTTTGACTCTCTTCAACAATGGAGTTCATTGAATTTTCTAGTAAATAATAATAATTTAAAGACTTTTCAATCGTTCCTATTTAACTCATTTAAATATACTATTAGTAATATGCATATCAAAATCTTCCCAATCAACTACCTGGTAAAATATCGGTGACTGCATGAGCATTGCAAATCAATTGGCAGACATGACGTAAAATTGCTCCACCAATTTTCAACTGTTTATCAAGTGGGAAACCCTGCAGGAAGGACGTTTTTGTTTTCAAAAACCATGTGAGCAAAGCAGCCGACTGAAACAATAAGATAAACAGTATTACATAAACCCCAGTACATTGCTTAAGAATGATGAAGATAAATAAATATTCATACCAAAGCGTACTGAAACAAGTCTTCTGTATAAATCCCATTTATATGATCCAGCAAGGAGTACACTCTGTGATAATTACTTTGCCCTCTTTTGAATATCTCCAAATTTGCAACATCCGACAAAAGTGTATGATTTTCCACACAATGCAAGATATTTTCTACTCCAGCTACTAGTACTATACGTAGGGCTAGATGAGCAATTCCTAAGGAGTGCATAAGTCCCAACCATTTGCATTCATATTTATGATAAATTTCGCCAGCATCTGCGCATATATCATCGCAAAATTTGACCTGAACGCAACGCTTACATCTGAAACCAGAAACACAAGATACCAGATTATATTAACCAAATCACAGATTCTTAGAATATCACAATCACAATCAAATTTGCTTATCAGTCAAAAGATATTTTTTTGGATTAAGATAAAAACTTGAATGAGAATGTCTTACGGAAAAAAATATCCGACTGCAATATCGTCTAATGGTTTATGGCAGTGGTGACAATGTGAATCATAGAAGTCAGGTAGCAATACAGAAGCAAACGGATCCTCTCTAAAGAGCAATTCGCCTTTCTGGATATCCTCCGCCGCAATAACGTGTCGACCAACAACATCCGGGGACGTCCTTATCACAACAAGATGCGAAGCATTTTCGAAGTTAACGTTATTTTGGAAGCTACTACTCTTTTTAGCTTCCTCTTGATCACATAACTCTGAAAAATTACGCAATTTTTTTATTTCCGCTTCTATTTCTTTAATTTTGGAATCCATACTCGAAGGTAAACTAATCTGCTGCGTTTGGATATCTTTTGTACATGCTTGATCCTGATCCGACTGCTTTTCTGTATTCTCACTTTCTTTTTTAATCTTTTCCAAGCATTCCTGAGCTTCCTCAAAATTACGCTGTTTAACAAAAATACTTGCTTTCCTTAAGAAAAGCTTAGCTCTGAGTCTTTCTGGATAGCCATATTTTAACGCCAAATCTGCGTCCTTTAACGCCACAGGGTAGAACAATTCTCCTAGATCACTGTAAACAGCTGAACGATTTGCGAGTGCAATTGCTAAAACGTTTTCTTCCGTATCTCCTACTTCTCTGTCACCCTCCAGTAAGTTTGGGAAATTAGCAAATTTGATCGCTTGATTATAATGACGCAAGCTTCCTTGTAAATCCTTTCTTTTAAAGCAGACATTTCCTAATTCACGCTCCCTCAATGAGATTTCATTAGACTTGGAGTACTTATCCAGCATTTCGCTTTTTTCTGTAGTTTCCGATGACCTCTCCATTCTTCCGTCGCCTCCGCCACCAAGAGAACTGCTGTAGTCGTCATGATCACTTTTCCGCATGGATTGGTCCCGTGAGCTTTGTGCATTTTGCCTTTCTCTTTCTTCAACTCTGATCCACTCCTCTATTTTTGATCTGCAAATTTTATAAAATAGTACTTTAAAATACCGTTGTAACTGTGATTAAACGTAATAGCTATCTGAATTGTTCTTTTTGATCGTTTAGAAAAGCTTTCGCCAGTGTTTCTTCCTCAAAACAAACAGAGATTCGTCGATTCCCAAACAATTAAATTTTACTGGACTTCTCGTCGATAGCTGCGGTCCTTCCCTCCCTCTCTTTTTTATGTAAGCTTGTTCTTTATCATATTTACATGTCATGCCATGTCTAGTATAATTGTATGCATTTTTTTAAATTTAGGAACTGTCTCTGTCCTGGAAAACGAAACAATGAGACGGATACAGCGTCGTGTGAGGAACTCGGATCACGTATCACATCCGTCTGTTGGAAATAAAGCTAAAAGTTTAACCTTCGACAGGAATACTTTTGTTGAATGCTCGAATCGAATGAAAGACTTCGTGCCTGCTTTAGATTTTGGGAAGAATGACCTACACGCAGATGAAACCATGGGATGCGGTGGCTACGACTCAAGCCCTCCTGAAATTCAGGTACCTTCGCTTATCATAATTCATTCCGTAAGAAATATTTGCTAAAAACGACATTTTATCATGTTTTCATAGAGAGACACCAAATTTCCTGATTCTTTTTTAAGCAAAAGAGAGAACCACGCATATTCTGTTATTGATGATGATTTGGAATCTGAGAGAAATTTACACCACCTCAGCCCCAATGCCGACGATTCTTCTATGATTTGTTTTGATGATGAAAGCAGCAAAGTTATTGAAACTGAATTTACAGCCCTACCGACATCATGTACAGACATTGTGGCAACGCCATTGCAAGTTCGAAAGCAAAAACGAAAAGGTGGAGCAAAACGAGCTATATGGCTGAAACCTTTGACGCATTTCGTTTCATTCATGTCTTCAATTGGTGGCAATATAGAGATAACCTCATACCCCACCCCATAATACAAACCTAACACAGAACTTCCAATGTGAATCCGTGCCACTCTGGCCATAGACAGCCCCAGATCGTTACCGTCACCCTTCTCGAACTTTCAGCGTGAGCAATGTTTGTACTACAGCTAATTGTTAAAAGTAGCTTATATAGCTAGCTGTTCTGTTACTTTAGATGGCATTGCAATGTTAATCTTGCAAAGTTATGTATTTTTTGTGATTGTTATTCGTCATTGATAAAAATGAAACATAGTCATGAGCAATATTCCTGGCTAGATTACCGTACATACATGGTATACCAATTAATTGTTCCCTACTCTGAAAAATAGTCAACAGTATATGATAAGTGAATGAATAAAACCTAAGTCAGTATAATATAATATTGAAAGCATTATAATAAATAACGTTCCTAAAATTCTCAACTTTTCACATGTCATATTTAGCATAAATTAAACATAAATTTGCCTCAATCTAATACATCTCCTACAAGTACGCAACGCATTTAAATTTATTACCGACTCGACGGGTGCTTTAAAACAAACTCAACCAGCTGATCATGCTGACGATCCTTCCCCGACGGAAACCTGTCAAAAAACTCTCGACAAAACTGAAGATGACATCGTCCATTAAGTCCTTCCAACCCAACTAAACCAAACTTCACTTCTCGCTTCTTGGGAATACACACACAGCCAACAGCTGATTTTTCATGCACGTCTGTAAAAGCATGTAAACTTAATCTTCTCTCAACTAGACCCTTGATATACTAAAACAGTCTTCTATCCCTTGCTAAACAAGCGGACCGGCACACATTAATTAATTAAATTATAATTAAACCTACATTTAATTTTCACTACGATTTATCCGAACTGAACAAAGAAAGCCTCAACCAAATCACACATTACCACAGCTGTTTCTCCCCCATTCAAATATTTGGCGCTGGTAGCCCTTGTGGGTAGGCTAGTAGCTGCGCGGGGGGTTTTCTTCTGTAGGCAGCGGGCTAGCTTTAAAGTACTCTGCAAAAAAGCACGCACTCCATGTTATACCTACAACAAAAGTGTATCTAGCATCTTTCTTATACCGAGAGAGCGAGAGTGGGTATCTCTCAAGCAAAGCATAATATTTCCTCACTCTCCTTCCAAATCTGCTACACACAAATACTCATACACAACACACACTCTCGTCAGATCCTTTTGTACAGAACAAATTTATATAAAAGTAGGTTCTTTTTTGCAGTATTCTGCACTACATGTTCAATTTACTATTTACTACATACATTTTTTAAAATTGAGATAGTTCACTTATTTCCCAACTTCTTCCAAGAAACCTTGTTTTTTGCGTTGTTGTGTTTTGTCATCTTAAAATTTGTAAGATGTAAATTTGATACTGCAAATTTTCTAAGAGAATTTGCAAATTTGTTCGTGAACTCATGAATGAAGACGAAGACTAGTCCTGTTCCAGAAGAGATGTGCTCCAGTTAATAGATATATAGGAAGGAAGTTAAATTGGTGGTGTGAAAGGACTTCCGTGGTGTGAAAGTTTATAACTTGTAAAAAATCAGTGTTTATATAGTTGATAGTGGCCTGGACGTTATTTTGTAAGCTACGCTGAAGGTGATCGCAAATGATAGACTGAATGGGAGTCAGTGATGGATAGGGAATATCAGCTGATTAGGATTGTTCCGTAATCATCACAAGCCACAACCACCCAGGGAGGACGTGTTTGCTAAGAGAAGGGAGAAGGAATTTTGGTTAGTCGGTGGTTATGGTAAAAGCGTGCAACTGGATGTTGTGCGGAAATGTAATTAGCAGATAACTGTGGTCTGGAGAAGAAGAAGATACTTTAACCTTCCTGAAGGAGGAAGAAAGACAAGCGAAACAATTGGAGGTTGTCAGATCAGGCCTATAAATTTTGTAAACTTTGATCTCTTGTGATTGCGTTTTGGTAAAAGTAGTAAAATGTCGTCTAATAAGAAGCTGCGACTAGACCCGGAGAGTCAGGTACCAAATATTTATCGGACGCCTTCAAGTCAGGCTGATGTAAATAGAGGATTCCGGGATGGCTCGTCATTTACATCTTCCACTAGTGGAGGGAATGGAAGTTTTGGAAGAAGCTCGGCAGGGCCGTTCCGAACAAGATATTCCCGGCCAGCGGATCATCCTTTGCCGAATTCTAGTTTAAGTAGATTTTCTCCGTACTATTTTGGTAAAGAGAGGAGGAGTAGCTTGAAGGTTCCTTTAATCCGAGCGAGGAGGGATGACTCTGACCAGGATGGGTTTCGTCCGTCAAGCAGAACCTCACTTAATTCTAGCATTGGAGGGGATATCACGTCTTCCGCCACCTCTTCAACTGCGCAAAGAATAATTGAAACTTTGCAGAACCTTTCTACACCAGTTCTGAACGCTGGAAAAATAAGGATTGATCAGGATATAAGTAAGAAGAAGAAGGGGTTTCTTATAAAGTAATATGTTAGTGAGAATATAAAAATGAGTTGTTTAATTAATATGCTCTTGTTGGTTCTGTTTAGAAGCTGTTCAGCCAATGATGTCATTTGGGATAGGAAATAATTATTCGAGGATATCACCAGGATCTAGAAGTACTGGACCTCCAAAAATGTGTTCGAGTTTATTGCTAACAAATCCTTCCCCTGCTAATCAAACAAGTCCAATGGGTAATGCAGATCAGAGGAGGCTGTTTTGCATACCGAAAATGGTTGATGCAGCTACTAACACAGACAAAGCGAAGGATGAGTCACCTTCTCCCCAGATGCATGCGTCAATCAAACCGGTACCTGAATCAAGACCATCATCAACTTCAAATGAAAAGGGGGCTGCTTCTGGAAGTGCTGATGTCGCTTCAAAATCAGTTGCTACTGCTGTTCAGTCATCTAAGGATGACAACAGTAACAGTGATGACGAGTTTCATGAGTGCAGCTCAGAATTCGCCTTTAGTTCAGCTTGGCCACCGGAGACATTTGATCGGTATTTATCTGACGAAACGTTAGGGGGAAATAAAACAGCAATGGGAGAAGCTACAGAGCAACAACCATTGTTAAACGGCTATAAGGAGACATCATCATCAGTTCCGACAAGCAAGCCCGCAGTGACTTCATCAGCGTCTTCGTCTCCCAGTACATTAGGTTTTGCTGGAAGTGGAAAACCTGCGACAACTTCAAGTGTCTCATCCGTGCCCACTTCCAGTTCTGCTAACAGCTCTACATCACTCAAGTCTGCAGGAAACACAGGTTTTGGGTTTGCGTCGGCCTCGTAAGTCAACGATTTAAAACAAATAAAAAATATGATCATGATCAAGGCATTGTCTGAGTAGAAACTTAATTTGTCTTATCATTTGTTATGAAGGTCGAAGGAACCTTCTTTCCAAGGCAAGGAAGCGGCTCCAGGGGATAAAAGTAAAAGTGATACAGCTCCAAATTCTAGGTGAGTGATAGTTGAATGACATTAAATTGATTTGACCTTGACCTGACTAGTTCATCAATATTCTATAAAATTTTAGTCTTAGTATATCTTAATACCTGGTACAACGTACTGAAAATGCGAATCATAACTTCTGTTTATAAATCAAATAAATAACTGATTTATATAAGTAACAATAACACACAATATGTCCGTTAATGCAGCGGTAGCGGTGGTTCTTTTGGAATATCATCCAGCAGCCCCTTGAATGCTACAGCAGGCTCCGGAAAGTTTTCAAGTTCCTTCTTTAGTAGCCCAGTCGCTCAAGGGGTAGAAACTACTCAAAGCTCAGAGGCCACCAAACCAGCGCCGTAAGAAGTTATTTGTTTATATTATCTTCGTTGATGAAATATTAATGTGGCATTATTGATGTCATGTTAATTAACTCTGTGATTTTGTTTACAGTAAATCGGAACCGTTAAAAGTAGATATGCCAATTAAACAAGCTACCACGCCTACTGTAGATAAAGTAGATGCTGTAAAACCGAAGTAATTTCTGATAGATATAACGCAAACAAAATAAGTTAAAACCTATAAAAGTTGAAAATATTGGATAATGTAATAAAATTTATTATTTTCTAGTTCCACATTGCCTTTTGGTAAACCCGTGCCTGCTGAAGGAGTTAATCAGACAAAATTTACGACGGCTCCACTAACAGTGAAAAGTGCTGGTACTAAATGGCGTTGTCCAACATGTATGGTAGAAAACGACATTGACGCCCAAACGTGCGTGTGTTGCAGCGAAAAGAATCCCAAGGCTCCATCTTTAGTCAAGCAACTTCCTAAGAAGTGGAGATGTCCGACCTGTATGGTTGAAAATGAACTTGAGGCTCTTTCTTGTGTATGTTGTTCTGAGAAGAACCCCAATCCAGTTGAAAAATCAGCAGTGGCGAAAAAATGGAGATGCCCAACTTGTATGGTTCAGAATGATCCCAATGTCCCAGCTTGCGTGTGTTGTTCAGAAAAGAATCCTACCAGCAGTGAAAAGAAGGACGGACCGTCAACAACTACAAATACCCCTGCTCCAGCTTTTAAATTTGGAATAACTGGGCCTATATCTGGAAGTTCCTCCAGTAATAACTCGTTTACATTTGGCAAGTCTGCTGAAAGTAATACGCAGTCACAGCCCTCATCAGGCTTTAAATTTGGAGCACCAGCAGCTCCTGCGCCTGCATCTACAACTTCTGCATCAGTTGCTTCCATAAGTTCGAACAATGCAAATACAGGCTTCAGTTTTGGAGTTAGTACTGCAACGACTGCGGTAACTCAGCCAGCAAACTCATTTAGCTTTTCTACTTTGGCTTCAACTCCATCCCAACCTGCTACAACAACTGCATCTGTAACAACTACAACGCCAAGTGTTTTTGGGGTACCAACACCAAGTGCTGAAACTAGTGGCACCTCCATAATGACTGGTGGCACGGTGTTTGGTTCAGGGGGCTTCCAGTCCGCCACCCAGTCAGGTACAGGTGGCAACTTCGGTGGTTTTGCAGTAACGCCAACCACTGTTAATGATCCTCAGAAGACAACTTCGACCTTTGGTGGTTTCTCGGCTAATTCAAAACCATTCAGTAGTACATTTTCATTCGGCAGTAGGTAAGTAAAATACAAGTATACTTATACTTAGCACTTTCTTTAGGCTCTAAGCTTAATGGTTGTTGCTTATGTCTACTATTTTGTTTCAAATCAGTCAGCAGAGTCCATTAGGTACTGCTCAGGTCATAGCGCCTACACCTACTCCTTCTGTTCCAGCAAACTTTAGTTTTGGTACTAGTAATCCACCTTCGGCTAGTCCATTCGGTAATATTGCGCCCAGCCAAAGTGCCCAAGCTCCTCCACCTTTCCAGTTTACCGGCGCCGCGTATGTACTCAGATAATGTTATCATTATGTGAACTGTGCGATTCTGTATTACTTTTAAAGTACAGTATTAGTATTAACGTAACATAAAATTTTATAATTTATTAGTGCAACATCTCCCCCGGCTCCCACTCCAACACCAGGTCCACCATCATTCAATTTTGGTAGTGTGGCGACTCCTGGTAGCTCCATGCCTTTTGGAAATCCTCTTCCGCCTACACCTACTGCAGGTTCCCAACCCCCGACGTTATTTCAATTTCAAGCTACCCCGTAAGTTACCAGTATTCAGTATACTAAACAGTATACTAATACTATTACACTAATACTATTTAGTATTCAGTATGCCAAACACGAAGGTTTTCAATTTTTTATGCTAACTAGTCCATACATTCCCTATTTTGAACATTGAACAGGTCTACTAATGAATCACCAGGAGCTCGACAAATAAAAAGGGCGGTTAGACGATTCAAGAAGTAAATCATGCCCGGACATTAATCTGAACTTATTTATTATTAAATACTTATTGTGACCGTAATTAAGTAATACAACGTATTGTATGGTTGAGACACATAATGCCAAATCATGATAAAATATAAATTACATACTGCATGCCAATGTAATCAATGTCAGTAACTCATAACGTAACGTTTTTATTTAAATTGTCTGTTTTGTTAAATGCGATACAAGGATTACGTTTAACGCGAAAATGACTACTGTAAAATCAGTTTGAAATCATTTAATATATAATGTTCGCTACAGTGTGGCTTGCTTAGTGTATTAAGTATGAGATCCGAAAATGGTGTAAAAGGCACAAGTATTCAAATAATAAATACATATATATTCTCAGATCCAATTCAAGAATGGATCAGTTATAATGATAATGAATAGATTGACTATAAACTTAAAGTTCATCGTGTTCTAGCTCATTCTTATTTCTGCGGGAATCCGGTGGATAGCCCCAAAATTCAGAAGCAAACCCATGAATATCCCTTGATCTCTTTACAAATGCAGAGAAACTAGAGATACAATTACCAATAAACAAGTTAGATTTTCCTAAAATAGCAAGGTCGACATGCGGAGAATCATACACGAGCTTTTTTGCAACAACATTCAAGTTTTTCATAGCAGTGTTTAAATCAGTAATCAAATGATTTCGATCAGAAGCTACGAATATAGCTGTAGCATTTATTTTCTTGATGGCACGCTTAAGCTGCTTAATTATCGTTGTTGTGCTAGGATAACACATTTCTTGTGTTAACTTCCCGTTTTGTTGCCGATATCCTAGACATTGGGGGGATGAAAACAATTGATTTTGCGTCCCATCAACTAGATCACATGCTCTTGACTACAATACATACACAAAATAACGTTTATATTTATAAATTAACCAAACTTTAAGCAACAATCAAAGCTTCAACCATATAATTAAGCATCATACCCAGTCAGCTCCATTTCGAAGATGTATCCCAATAAAAGGGCCCTTCGGAAGGGTAGAAATGAAATCCTTTGCATTCTTTTCTATTTCATCTTGCCATTCCAAGTACTTCTGCAAGGGCACGTTTTGTTCTTCCACTGGAAAAGCGCTTGGTGGGCCAACGAATGCTAGGACTAGTTTCAAAAGTTTAAATTACTACCTAATAATTCCAAAACATATCTCGATTTTTATTAAGCCTTACCAGGCCATTCTTGTCCCGGATATTTTTCCTCCCACGTTACTTGCCCATTTCCTTTGTATGCAGTTAAATAATGCAGTTTCGGTCCAAAGATTTGAGATCCAACAAAATCAACCTAAAAACCAGTAATTAAACCAGGTCTTAGACTAAAGATAGAACTACAAAAGCAATGAGTAACAACTTCGACCAATTTAAATACCAGAATAGCATACTTTGTAATTATCCCAAAACGGACCGAATGGATTTCCATCCTTGGCATCACATCCTTCCCCATTTCCACGTTGTATGTAGCAAAATGCTAAAAATAATAACATTTAATTCGATTAACCTTCATCCCTTAATTAGTATCTACATTCAACAAATTGTGTAAACTATAAGACACCTACAGAAACGCTTTTCAGGTGGCCAAACTGTCGGAGCTATATCTGACATGAATCTCTCCATTGTAATAACTCTGTGAAATGGGTCAATCGCTTCAGGCTTGAAGTATTTATCAAAAGGAACTTGTATCTGGAAAAAATTAAAACATTACTTTTAACACAAATTTTTAACACATTTCCAAAAAAAGAGAAATTACATTCAATCCCGATTTTAAACTCACCGAGCCAGCTTTGTACGGAATGTATTCAATCCAAGCAGGTAAAATCAGCGTTCTATTTAGCGACTTGGCAAACGCCAGTGCTCCCAAAAACTGGTCAGCCTGATTCCCGAACCTACCTACAAAACCAAAGCCAAAATTCCTTATAAACATTTCCATCCTTTTCAAGTGTTCACATTTTCAGCAACAAGTGCATTTAGCATTTTTACTAAAACTCTATATCATTAAATTTACCCATGCATGGACAGTATGCAATATAGCCATTGGGGTCGGCTTCCACGTTAGAGAAATTAGAAATGGCTTCAAATGAAGAACCTGCTCCTTTCACTGTGGAGTTTTTGCTAGTGTTGCTTTTACTATCAAAAGTTTGGGCAACTATGCCAAGTTTGACAATGCTCAGAAATGCTACTTGTAACAAGGCTAAATACGCTGCCTTTTCAGCAGGTGGTTTCTTCCATGCACAAACCATTGTTATTGAAAGTTTGTGTGAAAGGGAAAGCAGTTAACAAATTTATTGTCTATTAAAACACCCACACTCTCTCAAATACACTTTTCCTTATGTCAAAACAAACATGTACTTTTCCCGTATATTTGTATATCAAGACAGCTGCAGTCATTTGGTCTTATGTGTACATATACCCTTCTAAGCATGGCATTTAGGTGTATGCGTATGAGATATGTATGTATATCATAACATGGAGATCGGGTATGTGTAAAAAGACGTTGAAACTTCTGTATAACAATCAAAAGAAGAATATAAGACAACAGGAAATACTTTATACAAATGTTCATCAATAATTAATGTATTACAAAAAGGAAAAAACCGATATATTCATTTCTTCCCAAATCAACTTCGGGTTTCGGACAGCCATCATATGAACACCGTCAGATTACGACGGGTTGGATGGACAAGGCTTGTAAATGGTGATTAATTGTCATATAATATGAATGAGGCATAATGCTAAATGCCGAGCCGGATTCTCGATTTCACCGGGTGTGTATGTAGTATGCAGAAATGAACAACAACAAGCCATTTAGGTAAACCATAGTATATTATGCAATGTTGCCAATTGCCATGTCCATACTACATGTTGATTGATCTATCTATTTCCAGTTTAAGACAAGAAAATGGAATGTAAGAAGTGTGGAGGTGGAATGGAGGCAGTATGGCCAGCGACCAGTAGCATGATATCTGTCTGTATGTTGTGTGATTTTATGTAAAATATTTTATGAAAAAGAATGAAACTGAATAACAGGATTTTTTCATAAAGAAATTGTTCATCAAATTCGAAATGTACGTCTGTTTTTATAATTTCATTCTGAATAGGTCTAAATATGTCTTTGCAAGGTGAGAAAACTCTGAAATGGGTTTGACATAAGATAACAGGACATGACTCATAAAGATGTTGATGATAACTTAATTCTCATTTCATTTGACCAAACTAATGCACGTCTCATACAAGTCCTGTGTAAGTACGTAAATTGTACGTAGTGTATACAAAGCCTCTTTTGGCTTCCACTGTTCAATTCAATTAGGTTAATTTAGGTTATCTTCCAACCAAACCTTATGCATT
>JAHZNG010000587.1:0-24292 GCA_027744375.1 Orchesellides sinensis
TTAATAAAAATGAAACTACACACTCCTACACCTTCTAAATTAAGGAGAAATGATAAACATGATGGGCATCATCATCCTGAATGAAATCAAAGATGATAATGATCATAACAATTATAGCAAGAATCAACAAGCATAAAAAGAGAATTCCTTTTACTAAAATAGGAAGTTTGTCTGCGCTCTTTATACAGACAACAGTAAAAATACATACCTAACCTACCTGTTTCATTACAACTACACCAACCTTACCCAGTAACATTTTATCCATCTTTCTCATTTCTTGGCGTTTCGTAAGAAACACGTAAAAATTACCTACAAAGTGGCTTTTAATCTTTTTAAGCCACCTTTTCATACAAGAATTCATCAGTTTTTAACAGACAGTGTGTACCACCAACTAGCACCATTGTCTGCTTTTGTATAGTTGATGAACGCTATAATCAACCATTAATGTTGCTTACAGGCGTGACAAACATAACGTAACTTTTGATCCTCCTCACATACAAACATTGAAACTTAAGCGGAACCATCAGTAACCCTTGCATTTACTACAAAAGGAAGTTACGGACGTAAAATGTATTTTTCACTTGCAAACATACTGTTTCCTTCTTAAATGTATATAAATACGGCATTTAAAAATTTGTAGGTGAATTGGTTTGGTACCTAAAATTAAAGGTTTTTATTTCCTCACTCCTCATCTTGCCAAACTGTCAAAACATTTAGCAGACATAAATGTCTGAACGCACAGCAAGGTGCGAGCTTGTAACGATTATCAAAAAAACCACCCCCGAACAGAAAATCGTATAATTTGGTCATCAACATGTACTGAAATATGATTTGGCGTTCCTCTTAAAATCTAATTATCACAACTTTCCCAGTAATCTTCACTCAATCACAAATTTCCCATGTACATATTCGATTTCACAAGAGGTTTTACATCATTCACCTAATTGTTTTGATTTTACTGTCACACGACAGCATACAAACAAAATGTTTATTTGCATTCCTCCTTGTTTACATGTCAAAATGATTGCTAGTTAAATAAAACCTTCAGTTACATAAATAAAAATTTCAAATCTGTGGGTGCCCAAACTAAATACAAGGATGTTTGATAAGAGAAAGTTATTTAAAGTATTTACATTGGTTCGTTATGGGAAATCAAATGACAATCTTTATAAAATTATCTACTGGTTTATCATGGGACGAATTGCCTAAACGCTTTGCTTAATTATGCTTATAGAAATTATATCATTCGCACCGATGTATTTAATGATATTCCATAAACAATGTTGTAATTTTGTCTTAATTTTTCCGCTTTACAGATCCGAGTGTAAAATGCAAAGACACACAATTCAGATGCGACTGTGGTGTACCGCAGTGCATAGACAAGAGTTTAGTTAAGAATGGAGAGAAAGACTGCCAAGATGGGTCAGACGAAGGTGAGTTATGAAACTTTACAATTTCAAATAAATCTGAAAACACACAGTTTCTGGAATGTTCCATGTAGGCGTTAATTAATAAATATTGATAGATGCACTTCCTCGTGGTTAAGGAATGCACGAGGGGCAATGACATTGTCTTTTACGATGACAAGTAAAAAAGTTTCACTTTCTATTTGTACACGATAAAGATGCTGATTTGTATTTGCATAATTATCCTTACGAGACGACCTTGGCACTTGAAAATATTTTATACAATTGTTTGTATCCTGAATATGTCTCTCTTTTTTGTGAAGAATTTATCTGTATTTTATTACCGTAACATAACTATATTACACTAAAGGTCAAATGCTCATATTATAACGCAACTGTCATATCATTTGAAACTCATCCAAAACATAAGCAAATCTGGTTTGTTTGCTTACACGAAAAAAAAACTTACATTTGCGTTGGCAAATGCTACTTCTTGCATATTTGCTATAAGAAGCCACTTGATTATTCAAAAATCAAAGATAAGGGTTTCTTTTTTGGCAAACAATTGTAATCATACCAATCCTTAAATGTCAAATCATCATTAGCACTACTAAAATACAGTTGACACCTAATTATAATCACAAAAGAAGCATAGTGATAAAATAATCATCGGATATTTTTTGCATATGCATCATTAGCTATCACCAAATACAACTTGTAAGAAGATAAGATCATTAGTAGAAATGGAAAACTTCATTTAGCATTTCAAAAGGTGTGTATAAATACATGTAGGTAGGTAGGACAGGTACATATATAGGTAGCTATAATATCTAATCAATAAATCAGAATGCAGACGATTAGGATGCCTAAAATCCTTTAAAAAAAGGTAAGAACTTTTGATTTTCAATGATTATAAGTCACTATGTTATGATCGATTCACAATCGTAATGAAATAGATTGTCAATGCTTCCGTTAATATATTTAGACTCATATTCTGAATTCATTTAATATTAATATTAGTAAAACAAGTGAAAATGGCAATCCGGGGATATTCTAAAATTAAAAGATTAGTAAAAGGTCCGATAAATATGCTCGAAATGTAATAAAGTAATCTGTTTGGACCAAAAGATACCAGATTCTCAATTAGTTTTTACTAAGGAATTTTTTGTCAGTGTGGGTGTGTTTGCATTGGTGCTTTAAAAGTTAAGAAAGTGGACTTTCTTGTGATGAGAATTAGTATAAAAATTTCACTGGCTCTAATGACGATGAAAATATGAAGGTCGAAATGAGACACAGATTTTTTCCTTATTTTTATAGCATTTTTAAGGTGAAATTAAAAGATTGTTGAATTTTACATGTGTGTATTTTAATGTATTCATCTAGAATAAGCCAAAAAAAAGTTGAACACATAATCAAGCTTTAATGCATTTTTCAAAGTCATTGTAATCTTGAAAGGGTTGAAGAATAATGAAACAAGAATCTCTTTTTAATTTTTTTATTATTATTTGCTGCTACCGCCGCCGTCATCTAAATTGAAGTAGTTGCAGTGGCTATCAAATAACTACTTGTACCACATATTATATTCTAAAGTAATTCACATCGAGCATATTTTATAGTTTCATTCTTCATCATTTCTTGTCAAAAAATACGATAGCCACTATACATACTTATATATACAGATGTCTGAGATGGAAACCAGTATAAAGACATACCCTTTACAGCTTCCAATGTTATATATCTGCGTTATAGTATTTCTTATATAGTCTTTGATTTACTGCGGCGCATCATGAAAAAACTTGATGAAGTTCATTGTGATCGTAGCAAATTTGTTGGAGGAAGAACTTAAAAAATTGAAACCTGCAACGAAAAAAAAATCAATGTTAAATCATAAATTTTATTGTAGCCACGATCAGTACTGGTCTTCCTACATTGTATTTCGCTTTGTCATCTTATAAGTATTTAATAAGTGTGTAAGTAGTAGCATGGTGTAGAGTAGAGCACTGAATTTGTTATTAAGTTCTCTTTCACATTTTTTACTCCTATAATTATATATTTGAAACCCATCCGTTCATGTAATTTCACAGTTAAAACTTAGCTTGGAGCACAGTTTGAAATGTAAATTGAATTCATCGTTATCGCCAGGCATATTATTTATTTACTAAACAGCTCACCACAATATCTTTCATCATTATATTATAAGCATACAACGCAACGTGTAATTGCACAAATAAAGCAAGATTATATAGGAGAAGATGAAGATTCATCCCCAGCGTGTAATGTAAAATAGCAAGTTCCCAGACGTATTTAAAAAAGTATCTAGGTAAATGCATGCTAAAGCAGTGCATTAAACTTGCTTATGATATGCATATCCGCATGACGTGTGTATGAAAGAAAGTAAAAACTAATTTTTATTACATACTTTTTCACTTGTTGTTGTAAAGAGATGTGTGCATCTTTTTACATATTGTGCAAAATGTGAGCTTGTGTGTATTTATGGATTCTTTTGTGATCATACCACATGTATACAATGTATAATAAACAAAATGAAAGCATATAAAAAATTAATGATAGTCTGACTGAGCCCATGAATTATTTTCTTGTTTAAAATCCAGGTCAATGGGACCCATCAAAATGTGCGATCAAAAATACAACATCGGAAGACATCAGATTCAAGAGAGCTGCCCTACCAGGTAAAAAATTTATTCATTTTCTCATGACTATAAACGCACCTATTGTTAGGGATGTACTTAATTTGCAATGAAAAACACACACAAAATGGACATGAAAAGCGGATTTGACTTTAAAATGCTATGTAAATATCTCGAAATTGTGTTCCATTCACATCACGTCCAAATTTTGAATGATGAACACTATTTTTATGATGACATTCGTTTTACTTTTATGGACATCTTAATTTTAAAAATTAGTACGAGCGAATATGCAAGCAAAAATTTACATTTTGAGTCATTCGTCACTGTTTCGTTGACAGAAAAATGAAATAACTTCAGCTGACTTTAAGCGTATGTGTTTGTGTGTGAAATGGACTCAAATCATGAAATTCTGTTTACGAGAGAATATTTTATTTTGCAAACAAGATACACATATTGTTATACACATACGATGATAATCATTTACGATATATAAAAAGTTTCCTCTTTGAGTATGTGCATAATAATGATATTAACAGCATGAATTCCTTCTCCGCCTTGATTTATTTATGAATGACAATATGAGATAAGTAATATAACATTTACGTTGTGGGATCCTGTAAAGAGGAACTTTCTTTTTTTCCTCTACAACCATTTAAACTGCACGTGATCGCTGTAACATTATTACTTACCACCAAAAGTACAACAATGCCTTACTAACTATAAGTAAATAATATACATTAAGATGGTACTTATTGCTCAAATAACTAACTGCCTAATTTGTGATGCGTAGCCCGTTAAACATGAAATTTGTCTTGTGTAAAAAACAATGCATTAATTTAAATGCTTATTTTCTACAAATCGTATCGTTCGTTAACGATTTTATTTATTGAAGAAAGTAGAGTACTTTAGTAGATGACAAATCAGTCTTAAATATTTTGAAGTGTTGTATGCAAAATAATATACACCAAGAAGAGTTTTCTTCGTTTTTACTTTTCTTGACTTACATTATACCTATAAAATTTAGTACAACCTACAAAAACTGTAAAGTAATTCATGTCCGGGGAGGTCCTCAATACATAAATATCTGCAATCTGGCCATGTTATAGGTCATCGGTCAATGCTAAGTAGGTTTGCATGTAAAATACCACTAAATAATCCAATCGCCTTACTATACCGTGATATTATTCTCTGTAAAATCCTCAAATCACGGCAATCTTCTCATCTCACGGGCTTAAACCATTATTTACCTATCTCGAGGCGTTGAACAAAGAGCAGATACAAAAAGAGAAAATTGCTTTTAAAAAAATGTTTGGCTAAAATGGGCTAAATCATGGTCGTAATGTTAGGATACGTCGTGACAGACTTGCTCGCTTGTCTCCATCAGTTTTTCAGAAAATAGTTATGCACTTGCTTCAAATTTCAAATAGAAAAATACACACTAATCGGAACGTGGGTCGGCTGTCATGATCATCAAGGAAAAGAGAAAAAAGTAATAATCATCACTATATGCCTGCTTGTGCGTCACTTTTTCGGGTGGCATCATCATGACATTCTTGGCTGTGTGTTTATCTTGTCTGGTCAAAGACAAAATTACACTGATGATGGTGAATATGTTTACAATAGGACAAGTTAAAGTTGAAAAAATTCTGGGATGAAATTACTCACGAAAGACAATTCAACACAAAATGGAGATTTACCCAGATTTTAACAAGCAGCGTATTTATTGTTATTAACCACTTTTAAGCAGTCGTCGTCCTATAAAACTAAATATATAAAATGTTGATTTTTATTTGACTGATGGGATTTTTATGAGCCATCCTTTGACCGAGTAATCGTCGTGTCACATTAAGTCAGCAGGTTATATACAAACTTGACTGTGTAAAAACGATGATTTTTTTTGTTTTAACTATAATTTTATACATAATTCGTACGTGCCTAAATGTTTTCCTGAAAAGATAAGGTGAATTAAGTCAGCAGGTTACATACAAACTTGACTGTGTAAAAACGATGATTTTTTTTGTTTTAACTATAATTTTATACATAATTCGTACGTGCCTAAATGTTTTCCTGAAAAGATAAGGTGCATTGTGGCAGGTCATTTTGTTTGGACTTGATTGTAGAATGCAAGAAAACTGATGACGAATCCGATTTCCACTTTTACCTGATTATCAAAATTGTTGTTGCATGAATTGTAAGAAAAATCAAACACACAAACATGAACATGATGCACAATTGCACATACATATTCATATGCACACATGATTAGATGACGTATTTTAATAAGTAAATGGAATATTGTCAGCATACCAATTATTACTTTGAGTGGCATAGTTGTGGATATCTTAATAAGGTTATTTGTACGATAAGGTAATAGCATTAATTTGAAAAAATAGTTAGGCAAAATAATCCAAATTGTGCAATTTCCTCTTAAACTTTTTAAACCTAAAGTTGCATTTATTTTCATAACTTGTTCTACCAGCTTATGTATACTGATAACATACTCACAGAGTATACGAAGAATAATCGGGTGGGGGTGGGTGTAAAGGCTATAATAAAATGCATAATGCATGTATAAAATGAAAAGTCTCTAATTCAGTTATTCAGTATGTTTACATTCAGTACTTTGTTTGTACTTCCGTTTTAATACCGTGTAAAATAGACTGTGCGAGTATTTAGCCGACCAATCATAGACAATGCATTACGTTGTACTGTATGCAAAATATCTTAAACTTTAGTTAAAACATTGAGATAGAGCTACTTACCCAACCCCTTAATTGTATTATCTTAACTTCTATATTAATGAAGTGTACAGTACAACAATGGTTATATTAGCCTATCACCAAGAGCTAATACTTCTTCCGGATGTCATCTTCATTATTCCTCCCTTTGTTCCGACTTTTAAAATATACTTATAACAATGACGCAATCAATAGCAATAATATAATTATTATTATCTTGATTTAAACCACATTCGATTTATTTAAAGCTGCTAACAAGTACGTAGGTTGAAATACCTTTTCTCAAACTTTTTAAATAACGTTCAATCATCCGGCAAGTACTTTTTTGTAGTTGCATTGTGCATGATGCACCACTGAAAAGAAGTCATAACATAACAATGCACTTCCCATCATTATCACACAAAAACAGGCACGCATGCTGAAACCGACACATAAGGAGAATTTCAATTTTAGTAGGTGCTGCATGAAAACACATGTATTCGGCCATATCACTAAACTTTCTCATATTTTACGAACGATACCCTCTCTATCTTGTCAACAAGCTCTTTTTAATGTTCGATTGACAATCACGGAATTTAACAAAAGTTGAGGTTAATAGAAAATGTTGTACTTCGTAAGCTTAACAGCATAAAAACCCTCATGTGTAGTTCATAATAGTAATTAGCAAGATGGGACCAAAAATTTTCACTACTTGTGGTCAGTTTTTTTCGTCGTGAAGTAGCAATGACAAGATTATATTTATTGCATGTTATCAGCGTGATATCCGTATATCTTTTCTTACCTTCAAAGGAAACTCAAGATGCCACTTCATCTCTTATGCAGTGCTCATCGTCTGGTTAATATAATAGCTTTGTTCTTTAATTCACATTTCACATTTATATCACATTATTGGATGACATTCAAACAAGCAGCTACTAAACGAACATGCTACCAGGATTTTAAAATCTTTCCGTCGTGTCATATAATATGGCATTCGTTATTAGATGGTACATGGTACATATCAAGTGGCTGCATGTCATCTTGGGAAACGAGACAGGACAATATTACGTGCAAAGCCTGCCAGACTGATGCACATTGCACAGTATGACAATAATATGTAAGTACCCAAAGACAACACGGATATGGTTTATGTCTTATCAATCTCAACGTATAGAAGAAGGATTAGAGTCAGTGGGTGATTCAACAAAATTTCTAATTTTCTTTCTTTATTAGCCCGTGGGAAATGGTGGGAAACTATTGTTTTTTGTTTGTTCTTTTTCTCCTTCGACGACCAACATGCATACTGCGCTTTAAAAAATAAATGAATGAAGAGATCAAAAATGACAAAAATAAGTAGACAGTGAAAAAACCACTTGTATGATGCTTAAATGTGTATGCAACAGTTTTCTGAAACTTTCCTTTAACAGTTTTTCTGCATAATACAACTTTATTTCCCATCCCTTGAATAACGATAATTTCATTAAGCTCATTATCATGGGTGTCTGTTAAACAGGTAATTACTGACACATTGTAGAATTATTATGCTCGGAGAACCACATAATTATTCGTTCATTAAAGTAAAACAAAGTTAGTTGACTGATTATCAACAAAGATTCAAATACCGAAAGCATTCGAATTACGGGATGGGTTTCCATTTGGGATTGGACGTGCTAATTAAATATTGTGAATTAAATTAGAAACGCAGAAAATTGTAAAATTTATCACTTTTATGCATAATTCTTTTTTGAATATGTAACGCAGTTGTGTGGGAATTACATGTATAAAATTATATATAGGTAATTCATATCCGTCTTCTTCACAGCATATAATGTACTAATAATTGGAGATGATGAGCATAACTACTTCATATACACATTAGTATTTTCTTTAGTTTTTCCTAATTTGCGTACCATGAAATTTCTAGTAATGGCTTCAGTTAAGACTACACTATAAACAGTAAAGTCAATACTGGGGCTCTTAAAGTATGTTTACGGTATGAGTCTTCAATGTATACAGACAATATTTTTGTATGAGCATATGTATATTTGATCACAATTAGGCGACATTGTGCATTTGCTTACTCAACGGGACATAGAATACGATGCAATGTGCAGTAGTGCAACTTAAACAAGTACGAGATGAGAACTACCCGTAGAGAAAATGGTTGTTAAGTGAAAGATTTAAGACTGACAGGTTGACATATTCCTAAACAGAATTTCTTCCTTCAAGCCCTTTAGGCACATAGCAAAAATTAAGATTAATTCGATTTTCATAATTTAAAGATTGTGGTGGTGTATGCACTCACACACACGGCAGTTGCATTTTTAAATTAATTTATAAATTAGAAACTACATGCTATAAATTGAAAACCACACAAATCAACCAACAATTATGTTGAATCTATCACTGAATTTTGAATTTGAACAAGACCACACATTCTAAAGTTAGATTGAGAATCGAGATAACTATAATACTGGGTCGGTTGGTAACCGCAGAAGTCCCATATTTTTTGTTAGATTTTTGGCTGAGTTCTCTTGCAGTGATTGATTCTAATGTTTGGGATATAAAAATCGTGATCTCATTTACAATTACATTTGAGCAAATAAATGTCATATTAGTTATGGGGCACATACAAATGCACTGATTACGACGCTATCAAGTTGCAACGGCTGAGGTAGGCTTTTCATTGCAATTTGGTTTTATTGAATGCATCGTGACGAAAACTGCATAGATTAGGTTATAAACTTCTGTTTTGGTTACGATTCATGATAATTGTATCTGAACGTTCATATAGACAAATGATTTTATGATGAGGCTATCCCACAGGTGGTTTTTTTAGTTGCAGTAGGTTTTATTATGTAGTTCAGACTTTTATTGTGTATGCAGATTCAATAGGTCACAGGTATAATTTGTCAGTGATCAATCACAGTAGTAATTAATTAAAATATCAGGTATAC
Organism: Orchesellides sinensis; assembly: GCA_027744375.1. Lineage (NCBI taxonomy): Eukaryota > Metazoa > Arthropoda > Collembola > Entomobryomorpha > Orchesellidae > Orchesellides > Orchesellides sinensis. The sequence goes on from JAHZNG010000587.1 coordinate 9,732, forward strand.
CAATATCAGAATTCATGGAGTTGGGAAGTCTCATTTCATTTATAATCATTTTTTTTATAGTATGTCCACCTCTACTATAATTATGATGCATTCAATTTCCGTACTGCCAATGATTTAATTTACTTTGCGTCATAATTTAAACTGAGGTGTAGTATTATGATGATTTACGAGTTTGCACCTTTGTAAACAAACCTTACATTATCACAGTTTCCTTTCCTGTCTTGCGAATTTCGCGATGATACTATGCGCTAGCATTATACGTAAGGTGTTGGGAAGACTGTCATAGCCTAGACGCTAAGAAAACTTAAGTTATGTTGTGATTATACACCTTGTTTCACCAAGGTATGTTTTCACCTTGATTTCTATAACCTGCTCATGCATTCAACTGTATGAATGAGAAGTAGTAGAAGACATTTAAAAATCTTGTCTATCACAAAAAGAGGAAGAAATCGTCGTAGACTCTATCATTTATCTACAACGATACTATATAATTCATTCATATATGTAGGTATGTAATAATATTAGTTGTGTATGGGAAGTTAAACTCGTAATTATACGTATAGCAGGTGTGTAGTTTATGAGTTACACATTTACCTGCTCATATACTATAATAGGGGTGATGACCCCTAACCCCAATACATAAAAACACAAAGACGTATAAAGTAATTTGATTTTTTATAATGTCTGAATGAGCATTTATACAAGAAAAAGTACATTTACGTGCACTAGCATTTTATGCAATCATAGATACATCTTGTTTGGGTCTTCAAGTACAAACCATCTACTTCCACCCTCGTATGCTCTACAAACTTGGTTTTACTTCATGTTTAATCGTTCCGTTCCTGTTGCTTTTCAATACGGGCAAAAAGTCGACGTTATAAATATAATGCCTACTAAAGTGATGTTTATTGAAAAGATCCAACTTCTGGGTCAATTTTTTAAAAAGTTTACCAAATCATTTAGCTTATAAGAATGAAAATCGTTACAAGAAAAATTGATCATACTTAAGCAAGATCTCCGGAGCAAGTCTGTCTCATCTTAATTGTAAATATAACATAAGCATTCAAGCAACTTTAACGCGGTCACGTGCCAGTAAAATAAGAATCATAACGTTTGCTTTGCTTTTACCTGCCTGATTTCATTTAATACCCAATCATAAACTGTATTCGACACAATAAATTGCATGATCTTCTCGTGACTATCGACACAGTCTTACTCTTCCTATCACTTTTATAAACACACTAACTTGACTTACTTTACTTTCCATTTTCTAACCTTTGTTTTTATCGCCAGCGAGAAAAAATCTTTATCAACGTAAAAAAATCTTCGAGATAAGCGCTTGTATATGTAATACACACAGAAAATAAAAATGTTTTTCTTACATGTGAACTGTCCTGACTGCACCGTTTATGTAAAAAATATGATAATGAATCTAGTTTTAATTCTTCTCTTTACTATCTTTTCAAAAATGCACAAACACAATCATTTAAACATGTTTTCGAACTCTTCCTTCTTGTCTATCTCTATCTTTAGAACAACCGCGTGTGATGAGCAATGGTGATGCTACCACACAATTCTTTACTGGGGACCGGGCTCGTACCCGACCCGTTGGCTTACTCTCGACCAACCTTGGAGCATTTGTTACTTCCGGCACGACTACTGAATACCTTACCAAAATCCTTGGTACTTACATAAAGGGCACTTATGCGCGTATCATTTCCACTAGCTCGAAAGTATATCACGCAGTGCCAACAGATGAAGCCGACTTTGCCACAGGCGGGGTTCGACCAACTGGTTTTATTGCATCAACTGTCTCAACTGAGCTCAATGGTTATGCTACGACTCTTCATACAACCGACTACTACAGAACCTATATTGATGGAACTTACGCCCAACTTGTGTCCAGTTACTCCAACGTTCAGTATCCATCTTGGTACACTGAACAAATTGACCCTACCGCTGCCCCTCAAGCATCCTCCCAAATTTTCGCAACAAAAGCATCCGACGTCCACATTTCGGTTTCTTCAACTCCCCACATCTTGCCTCATGAAGTTAGGGGAAGCTTTGTGAATAGTGGAGCACAGTCCAAGGTGTTTGCTGAAGTTGGCGTTGTTACGTCCTCGTCATCCTCATCAGATGGAAGAGATTCCAATAGATTGCGTGCCTTGAGACCTAACAATAATGCTGAGAATGAGTTGCGTGTAACTGGAACTCATGGCAAATTTGTTCATACTGGACCTGCTCCTGGAGATGAGACAACATACAATGTCTTTACTGGAAGCTATGTTCAAAATGCCAAAACCTTTTTGTTTTTCTTTGGCAATACTGTCATTGACCCAAGCAAGTCTGGTGAAACCGTTGCACAAACCATCATGGTTGAAAATGGAACTTCCGGTAACAACGTGCTCGTAGACATGTCTAAGAATTTAAGGGTTATCGTCCCATCCAACAAAAACAGAGTTATGGTTGATGGCTCTGTAAATGGACAGCGCATGGATGGAGTTATTGTTGAAATTGAAGGTTCTGAGCCGGGAACATCCACTGACATTGATGATGAAACGATCACTGTTGGAGGTGCGACACCAATGAGTACTCCAAGCGACCCTCGTATTGACATGATTACAGTAAATCTGAACAACAAGAAAGGAAAGTCAAGTGTAACAACTTCCTCCTCGTCATCCTCAAGCGTTTCCAGCAAGAACGAGAATGAAAATGAGATTCCACGTGCAAGAAAAGTTCAAGGTGAAGTGAGTAGCAGTGTCAGCAGCGTCCATTTGATTAAGCCAAGCCGTACAAGAACCGTTAGCTTGCCCACTTTCACTGTCGGTCAGCCGGACATTGATGACTCTCCAATGGACAACTATGAAACAACAACAGCGGCTTCAAACAAAGTTGTCGTAAATGTGGAGTCATCCTCAACAAAGTCTAAGCTCCGAGGTGGAGCCCCCGTTTTCCAAAAGCCTACCACAGAACGTATCCAAAAGACAACGGAGCGTATTCAGAGCTACTCCCGAAACAGTGCTAATAGCTACACCCCTACATATAAAAATGCTAAAATGCCCAACAGGAACCACAGAGCTTTCTCAGGCTTTGACAGTATGGTAGCCAAGTTTAATGATATTGATAGCGACTTGCAATCTGCTGCCAGTACTGGGCGAGCCACTGTTACATACGTTGGCTTTGCAGATTTTACTACTACTGTGGGTAACACTGTCATTGTTTTCATGCCAAGAACAAAAATGATTGAAGACCTGTCCATTCATGCTACAACCACAAAGGTAGACTTCCAATCTCCCAGGGTTGAGCCAACACGGTTTGTATATCACACTGATGAAGAAACAACAACTCAGAGACGCCCTGATGATGACGAAAGATGAGTTTACTTTCAGTCGACCTAAAGGAAGAAAGGTTGGTAGCGTTTCAGCCTCCGTTAGTGTAAGCACCAGCACCACAACACCACGCAGTGAAGATGACGATGAAGAGACAACAACAGAAATCTCACCAAGTGAAGCTGTTCGTGAAGTTTCTGGTCGGCAAACTCTAATTCTTGGGAACAAGAAGGGTTCATCAAGCTCCAGATCCAGTTCTGAGTTCAAACCTCAGCCTACTCCAGCATTGAGACCATCCTTTTCATCTAAATTCAGACCATCTCTTGCCATTTCATCCTCCTCATCCCCTCAAGACAGGCGTAACTCTCTGTTTTCCAACTCACAAAGGCCTAGATACTCGCCCAAGTCTTCCAAAGCCTCTTCTGAAGTTGTTTCTAGTAAGGAAGTTTCCTCTTCCCCAGTTGTGACTAAGCCATCGTCTCAATCTGGGCAGTATCAAGTAGCCTCCACAGCCGTGTTCCAAACTGATGTTGTGAATCCAACTGGATTGGTTACATCCATTGATGGAACGCTCATTCGTGACAAGACAACTTATCTCTTTACATCTTTGGTTTATGGAACTTTCATTGGTTCTAGTTACGCACAAGTTATCAAAAGCACATCCCGTTTGCTACCTGTCAAGCCTACTGCTTCATCTGGACCAACATACATTCGCCCAACTCCAATTGCCCGTTTCCCGCGACCATCAAAATCCAAGGGATTCTTTAATGACGATATTACTACAACTGAAAGCACAACAGAGGCTGATGACGAAGCCGAAACTACAGTTGGTCCATTGGACCGCATGGAAGTGAGTGTTAGTTCTACAACTGAAAAGAGCCAATCACAAGAAGACGAAAATATTCCAACAACCACTTCCAGAAACAAGGATACTGATGAGGATTCATATTATGAGGACTATACTACAACAACGGAAAGGGATACCATTGAAAAGGAAAACGAAATTGAGAGAAGGCGTAAAGTAGCTGGTCAAGCCAAGGATCAAATCATTGTTGATAAAGACGACCTTTATTTGGAAGCCACCCCCACACCTTCTTCCCCAGATCATACTGACGAAGAGCAAACCATTTTTGTGACAAGAACACAGCCAACAACTGTATACAGAACGTACACCTACTACACAACGTACTTTATTCCCAAGGAAGAGTCCACCATAACTTCCGTTACCTCCCGTGAAGTTACAAGTACCAGTGTTGGCCTAGTTAGAAAGACTTATTCCAGCATAAAACCGAGCGCAACAGAAGATTCTGCTGCAGAAGTTACTGAAACCGTTGACGAAGAAAAATCTCGTCCAGGGAAGTTTAAGCCATCTCCAAAGTCAAAGATTCGTCCATCTGGAGCCCAAGTGATATATAAAACTTTCTATACAACTTTCACCTACCTCACCACTTTCTTCACTGGACAAACAAGCAGCATCAAGAGTCGTGAAGAAATTGTTTCTAATGTTGTCACCTTAACTTCAAGCATTGGAAGCAGCCCTACAACTTCAGTTAAAATCAGACCAACTGCTAGCGCTGCTTTGAGATCCAAATCTTACAAAACTGTGTCCCCACGGCTGTCCAGCTCTGCTCCCCAAGGAGGCTCCACAAATGTTGGAGCTACCTCTCCAGGTGTGTCCAGATTCTCTTCACTGAGAAGAGGAGCAAAGTATTCTAGCAAGATTGTATCTGTCCCTCCTTCACCATCCGTTGAACTGAAATCCCCAGTTGCAACCAAGGGAAGCAACAATCCATCAAAAATTATGGAGCCTGTTACAGTTTTGAAGACTTTCTATACAACTTACACCTACTTCACAACGCTGTTCAATGGAGAGGAAACCAGCATCAAAAGCCGTACTGAAGTTTTGACAAATGTGGTGCCAACCGTAACACGAACAGCCATTACTCCAACAGCGTCAGTATCTCCAACTGACCCATCCGAAGAGTATGAGGAAGAATATGAAGATGACACTGAGGCACCTGAAACATTATCTAAGGATGATGAGAAGGATCGTTTTGCCACATCCACAGCATTCCGCATGAGTAACAAAAACAAGCAAAAAGAAACCACCTTCTACACCACCTACACCTACCTCACTACATCACTCGGACAAGATGGAGGAAGCCAGGTGCGAAGCTCCCTTAAAACCTTTACTAATGTTCTTGTTGGTGATAAGACTATTAGGTCTGGAATGGTAGGTGTAATTGAACCTACCAAGCTAACTGGAAGATCTGCAGGGGGACGTGGGCCCAAGAAAACGGCAAGACCATTTAATGCTGATCATGATGACGACGTTGATTTGAATGAGGTTGGAAGCCACGTAAGTGAAACAAGTGAGACCACGGTGAGGGATGATGAGGATGAGGTAACAACAGTGGAACCTAACAGCCACAATGATTATTATGAATTGGAAGGTTCTGAAACTCCAATCACAACAGATCGCAGCATCTTTGATGAGGAGCTTGACCGGAAAAAGTTATCCAAGAACAACAGCAAAAATAGAAAGGAGAAGGCAAAGCAAATTGAAGACGATGAAGCAAATGGTTTGGATGCTACCCCAATTCTCAAAACATATTTCACCACTTTCACCTACTACACCACGTATTATCAGGATGGGACCTCAACAGTGTCTTCCAGACTTGAAACTAAGACTCAAGTTGTATCTGATAGCGTGATTGATGAAGATGAAGTTGAAGCAACAGAAACTGAAGCATTACTCTCTACTCCAGTTGAGCCTGTCACATATTACACTACTTTCACATACTGGACCACTTCCAGTATTGATGGTTCAACTATTGTAAACTCCCGAGAGGAAACCGTTACAAATGTGGTCACTCCCGGTGTCAGTGAAGATAGCCATGTCAAAACCGTTACCCCAACAGGAAAAGCTTTGAAGGCTACTGAACAAAAGGCAAATGAAGTGGTGCCCACAGCATCCAGTTCGGACCTTGAGTTGACCACTTATTTCACCACTTTCACTTACTACACGACTTCATATATTGGAGAATCCACGGTTGTCAACAGTCGGTTGGAAACTGTAACCAATGTTGTTACTGGAACTGCAGACCCAGTTTCCCCAACCAAGCCTGCTGCTCGAGCAATTGGTACATCTGCCCCAGGTGTGCAACAAGTTGGATCTCCTGATAAGGATGAGTATTCAGATTACGACTTGCAAACTGGTCTCTTGTCAACCATTGTGTCTTCTGAAGTGGTTGATAGAACGACGACAGTTTACTCCACTGACGTGTTTGGAACCTACATTGACGGCATTTATGCACAAGTTTTGGAATCAACTTCTTCCGTTATCACACCAACTGCTGCCGCTGAAACTAGGTTCCTACCAGAGTCGACAGAAACTGCGACAGGCGTTGTTTCACAAAATGAAGGGAAAACTGTGGATGCTGAAGGACTAGCTACGACATATTATGGTACTACTGCTTATGGTACAGTTATTGATGGCACATACGCCCATTTGATTGACAGTACATCAAGCGTCAAACGTAAATCTGGTGCTACGGAGGAAATAGATGCAACTGAACAGCAAAAAACTGGCTTGGTGCGCATTATTGATGGAACCCTTGTTGAGGGTGACCATACCACGTACTACACATCCAGCATTTTGGGAACATTCATTGGAGGTCAGTATGCTCAAGTTATTGAAAGCACTTCACGCTACATAATCAGTCCTACAAAAACTGATGGTATTACTACGGTTAATCCAACTAAGCGTGTGGAAATTGAAAGCTCTATAACTGAAAAGCCCAGTGATGAGGATGAGGATGGGGTGACTACAACAACAGAAAAGAATGAGGAACAGGAGGAGGAAGAAGAGCCAGAAAATAAGAGACCAGGATTCGCAGGGTTTAAGCGGCCTGGATTTGGTAGAAATCGCAATGCTACCCGATTGAGTTACAAGAGCAGTGCTAAATCTGGCGCACCATCAATCACTCCATTCGCTTCAAGAAGTAGACCATCTGGTTTCACCCCACGGGGTAGAAAAACACAGGCGATTGCTGCTACCAAGACGGAAGATACACCAGCTTCTACCCCAACAGTCGGTCGTGGATTCCAGTCTAGAAGAAAGTTCCAACGACCAGGTGAATCTACAACAACATCTGCCCCTGATTCTGCTAATCCAACCACTGCCACACCAAGACTTCCTTTCTCAAGAGGCACTTCCAGATTCCAGAGACCTACAAGCTCTGGCTCTGGTTCTAGATTTGCATCTTCTAAATCAGAAATTTCTCCAACTTCTGCGTCCTCCTCTGGAAGCTCATCTCCTGGAGGTGGTCGTGGCAGAAGCAGCTTTGCAGCAAGAGGCTCCTCAGCTGCAGGTGCTCGGGGTCGTGTAACATCCTCAGGCTTCTCAAGACCCTCTGGAAGCAGTACTCAAGGGTTCAGAGGAGGTTCAGCTAGCAGTAGCAGATCCTTCCCTGTAAGAGGTCGACCAAGTTCAAGCATTAACCCATCAGCAACTACAAGCGCTACCACAGTCAAACCTACTCAATCTCACAACGCAGATGAAGAAGAATATGAAGTTGAGTATGAGTACGAATCACAACAGCCTTCTACATCAACTACTACTACAACTGAGGCTCCACGAACCTCTAGATTTGGAGGCGGTGGTAACAGATTCAGATTGAATCCCAGACTTTCAACTCCTGCTTCCACTTCTGGAACAACTTCCCGTCCAGCAACCACTCGTAATCTGCCATTTTTAAGAAGGCAAAGCTTTTCTAAGCCCACCCTTCCAACAAGAAGCACAACCACAACAAGTGCAGCTCCCACAGAAAGTGGCTCCACCACTGGAGATGGTCAGCATGAAACCCCTGCTGAAGAATACGAAGAAATTGAGGTTGAGGAATATGAGGAAGAAGAAAAGCCTTCATCAACTACAACAACAGCCCGACCAGGTCGTCCAGGCATTCTTGGACGACGACCTGGAGGTCTTTCCTCAATCACTCAGCGGCCTACCTCGTCCAGAGCTCCAGCAACAGCTACAACCAGAGGCAGGGCAACAACTGAATCCCCTCCACAAACTCAATCTAGAACAACCACGCGAAAGCTTTACACGCCAAGACCTAGACCAGCTGGGTTCCCAAAACCAATTGGCATAACTAGATCTACCACATCAACAACTGGAAAGCCAGATACACAACAAGAGGAATACTATGAAGATGGGGAGTTTGAATATGAGGAGAGCAAACATTATCCTACAAACATAACCATTGACCAAGCCTCAGGAGGATCTGAGGTTGTTGAGACAGTTGTAAGACCAGAGTCAGGTACTCCTATTACTGGAGAAGAGATTAGCTCTGTCATTACAGGTAGCGGTGCAGATGGATCCCAACCAAGTGCCGTTGTTGCAGGCCAAGATAGTTTGGATACTGTGGACGCCCTCTCATCATACGCTGCCGGGACCCCGTACGTCTCTCCCGGACAAGGTGAAGAGAGCAGTGTATCTAGGAAGAAACGTTCCACCAGGCAAGTTTTAGATTACTATAATTCATACAACCCATACACATATAATTTCAATCCCTATCAGTTTGGTGCCCGAGCTCCTCGTGGCACGCTTCGTTCTAATTTTCCACCAAGCCCTAATACAAGACGTAGTGGTATCAGTAGTAGTAGTAATTTTGCAAGTAGTAATAATGGTAATAGCTATGTACAAGGTAACTCACGTGGTGGCCCTACTTATTCTACTACAGACTATGACTACGTCGAGTACTATGACGAACCTGCTTCACCTGCACCACCTCCGACAACTGCGGCTCCAGCAAGGTCCCCAAACTCACGTTTAAGGGGACGAATCCAACCGACACCAACTTCACAACGACGAACGCCTTTCACACTAACCCATACTTCAGACAATTCACCTACTACAAGTAATAGTAATACTAACACTAGGACAAGTCCTTCTAGGTCTAGGACTCCTTCAATTAATTTACGACCTAGTAGTAAACAATCTACTGCTAGCACTTCTACTAACACTAATTCTAGACCTTTTGTGCCAAGACGATCCCAATCGCGCTACCAAAGACCTACAGAACCTCCAACTACAACTAGCAGAACAAATCGCTTTAGGTCGCGGTATAATCCAAGAGAGTCTGTAACGACTGCTGCCCCAAGTTATACTAGGTCACGTTTTGGTTCTCAGTTAACTAGGGGTCGTGGAACCTCTGTTTCCAGTCCTGCAGGTAGATATAACGATAATTCATTGATAGAAGCAAGTACAATTACAATTACACATTATATTCCACAAGAGACCACAATTCCCATTGTAAACGGGAGGTCTACAGACTATAAAACGGTGCTTACACCAAGTCCCTCTGTGGAGGTGCTGTCACCATTCCAGTACACTCAGACTGACTACTTGGGTAAACAAGTGTTGGTGAAGAATGATGAGGTAACCTCAACTGTCTCACCAGGTGTGACAGAAATCACCCAGTTTATAATCAGGGAAAGTCCCACCTCTACAGTAACTTTCACTCCGACCACAATACGAGGTCGTAAGACTTCTTTCTCTCACATTTTGCCTAGTACGGTATACTCGGTGGAGCCGGTTGTTAGTACGATAACGAACCCAGTCGGGCCTCTGCTCAATAACCCTAACGATCCTAACCAGCTAACCAATCTGTTGTTAAACCAACTTCTTGGCCTTAATCCTAATCTATTGGGTCTTCAAGGGCAACTAATGGCTAACTTACTTAACACTAATAACCTCGAACCTGCCACCCCCATTACACAATACTCAACAATAACCACATCATATACGACCACTGTCACAGATTTCACAAGCACAGTCATCCCCATCACGCTACACGGTAAAGCCATCAAGACCACCATTGTTGAGAGTTCAACCAAGGTTATATCTGCCGTTGAGTATATAACATCCAGTACAGTTATCACTCCTTCACCTCCACCACAACAGTTGACACAACCTACACAAGCAGGCGGTCTCAATCCGGCCCTTCTCCAAAATTTATTACAATCCCAGCTACTCCAACAACAGCTTCTGCAGCAGCAACAAGCACAACCTATAGTTCCAACACAACCACCACAACTGCTCCTCCCACAGGTGCAACCCACACAACAGGTACCGCTTTTGCAACAATTACAACAAATTCAACAACTCCAACAACAACAACAACAGCCCCAACAACAACCACAGCCGCAAGAGCTTAAGCAAGAAAATAGTAATAGTAATAAAAAAGAGCCCGAAAATAATAATAATAACAATGAGAACAAAGAGCAAAAGGTTGAGGTTACAAATGCACCCGAACCCACAAAATCTGCAGATGGGGTTCCAGCCGGCTCTTCTGTAGTTACCCTTTATGTCTCAGGTAAAAACCCCGGTGAGTTTAGCACCATTTTGCAGACAGTGCCTGCAGAAGGCAGAGCAAAGAGAAGCGTTTCACCTCAACAATCTTTTGTTGTTGAAGAAATTGAAATACAAGCCACAAAAACTGTCACTCCACCTAACACAATCCCCAAAGCTACAGAAGAACCTAATAGTTTTATGTTATTTAGTAGTAGGAATGATGTAGACGTTAGTGATAACGAACATAGATTTAGTAGTAAGGGTTTGGTTGAGGATTTTAACTATGATAGCAATAACAATGTTATTACAAGTGTATATAGTAGAGATTTAGATAGGGTACAAGATAAGCCAGTTTTACAAGATGGAGTAGAACATGCATTAGCTTCTTCTTCAGACTCCGACGCAATCATGATGATGACTCCAGAGAGTGACCAGGAACAACCTGCCAATAATGCTAACCATCATTATAATTACAATGATATTATTTTAGAAGACAGTTATTCATTCAGTGATTCATTCACTAATCTTCTAAATACCCGAAGTGGCGCAGTTCCCAGTGGAGCCACTGAGAGTTTAGACAGCGTTTTAGGTGATGTTTCAAACTTATACAGTCAAAGCGCTTCAGTTTCAATATAACGTGGCAGCGTAACAAAAAACACAGAAAGTAATAATTATTATACGTTGTTGTTATTATTATTAAACATAACTCAATACAATTGAAGTTGGAGGTCTTATTTGACTGAACGCCATACTAAAATACAAAACCTAATTTTTGTGCATGTTTTATTGTCACTTCCTACGTAATGACTCTGTAGCTTTTATTAAAACGTTTGTTCTTTAGTCTTTTTTTAAATTCGCATGAAGATGCATGCTTGCATGTTGCATGATCGACGGTTATCTCGATTGACAGTTTGTAACCGAAATATACACCAACAACCGACAAAAATCAACAAAAATAGGGTAGATGAAGGGTCTACCTTTTAATTGGTAAAGAAGTGAGTTAGAATTTAGAATAGCATCAAGTAGAAACTAATTGAATGAAATGTGTAGGTTTATATGTCGAGGTGGCGTATATACATAGATCAAAAATGAGATATACATAATGGTGCAAATGAGGTAAAAAAGATGTTTTACGAAGGGCAATATTTTTTGTACAAATCAAAATAAATGCTACAATTACATAAATGTAACGATTTACATACATTTTAGTCTAAAAATTAAAACAAAGTTTTTATACTTTTGTAATATTTACACTTTTTTGTTTCGATCAAGATAGGTTAGCGATTTGCAATGTTATGTTCACAATATATACCTACATAATGACATTTTTGCGTGTCATATGAAGTGATGCGCACTTAAATCTTAGTTTTGTCTTTGAAAATTTTTAAATGTATAGCAATGTTCACAGGAAGCATATCATGTTGATTAGTTTTTAAGATTTTACTGTATACTAATAGGCTACGCCTATGCAATACTTTTTATATCATATTAAGGCTTTTTCGATTTGTCTGTCGTGCAATTTAGTTTTTGGAAACTTTTGCTTTTAAAATATTAATGTAATCCAAAAGTCTAAATGATTTTTTTCTGATCTATGTATCAAAATCCAAAGAAAATCTTACCACTAAAATATGATTTTTTATCACTCTGTAACTTTAACATTGAACATAATGTAAAGGTAACTGTAAGTCTTTTTATTTTTTTCNCCAAAGAAAATCTTACCACTAAAATATGATTTTTTATCAATTCATAAAATCTACTTAAAATATCTTTTATTCTATTTCTAAATATTTTGTGAACAACTCTGTAACTTTAACATTGAACATAATGTAAAGGTAACTGTAAGTCTTTTTATTTTTTTCATTTTTATAATGCATCCCCGCCATACGTAACTAAATATTGTATAACGATAGACTATTATTTTTGTACACTTTTTAACTAAATCACATACATTTATTCGTTACGAATATAGAATATAATTTGTAATCAAATTAATATTACTGTATATACAATTCGTTTTTATAAAAAATGAAATAGGATGGATGTCATAAGGTATGTCTGGATTGTATGAGTATGACTATAAATTAGTTGTATAATGGATCATATTGTATAAGTTTCAATATTATAAAAGTGTTTTGTAAAATGTATATTTTAATGTGTGTGACTGTGTGATTGTAAATGGGTTCTAATAAATACAATGAGTACGTCCTGTGCCAAACTATAAAATCACGATATCTTCAAACTCTTCTAAAGCTCTAAATATAGAATATAATTTGTAATCAAATTAATATTACTGTATATACAATTCGTTTTTATAAAAAATGAAATAGGATGGATGTCATAAGGTATGTCTGGATTGCATGAGTATGACTATAAATTAGTTATATAATGGATCATATTGTAAGTTTCAATATTATTAAAGTGTTTTGTAAAATGTATATTTTAATTATGTGTGACTGTGTGATTGTAAATGGGTTCTAATAAATACAATGAGTACGTCCTGTGCCAAACTATAAAATCACGATATCTTCAAACTCTTCTAAAGCTCTATCCTTTCAAAAACTTCTCTTTCTGTCCGCGAAAAATATTTTTCACATTCTTCTCTTTGTCTGTCATAAAGCTTCATCAATCGGACACACAAATAAATATATTTATGTGGCTTTTACGTTCATTATATTTGTTACATAATATGCATATTTATGTGCTTGATAATACTGACATCAAATCATCTTCTGACAACTTTGATTTCCAAACCCATTATTATTGCCATCAATCAACATAAACAAATCCATACATAATTATTTTACTTCTTCAACAACTATCATTACCTTTTGCACAAATGTTTTTCATAATGCACAATTCCTCGATTCCATCTTTCAATATACATCCAACCCTTACAGCCGTTACCAGCCCCAACAACCTTCTAACCTGAAAAACTTCTTCAGCAGCTACTTTCGCTATGCGCGCAGATGAAATTTCTTTCCAATTCGTCTTTCAAGGTAAATTGTATCATTTTCCATTTTACAATATTCGTCTGCATATATAATTGCAACTGGCTAATCTTCGAAATTTTTAATAACAGCAAATTAAATGCATATTCAAAAATTTAAAACACCGGCATGAACTTCATCATCCCGACCAGATTCAATGTAGTTTTTAGATAAACTGATGAATACAATTTGCATGAATCTAATCCAAAAAATGAATTTTTAATAAAAGATGAAGACGAAGGCGGAGGGGGCAGTGGTAGCGTAGAAACAGGAAGAGGAGAAATAGTCAAGAGTGTACAGGCCCTTGATGATAGTGACCTTATGGTACCCGAGCAGAGGGTATCCGGAGGACGTCTCTTTATCCAGAATGGAAGAGACTTCTACACCAAAGTCATGAGTAACGGGGTAGGAGTCATTGTGAGAGGTAAGTCTACTAACAAACTAATACAAATGCACGGATCCCTCTAAATAAATAAGACTTTAACTGAACAACAATGTATATAACCTTTATGCTTATGAAACTCGTGTAGGTCACCAAACAGCTCATATTGGTTTCGACAAAACGCCAATTTTACCACATAGAGTAAGTAATCGCCCCATCACGCTTCCAGCTCACACTGTCTCGAGACAGTTTCATCTCATAGAATCGCCAGGAAGGCCGGTAATTAGTTTTCCATAATACATGATACTTATTCATAAGTTAAATACTATTTGCATAGAATTCCTAAATAAAATTCGCGAGAAAATATTTTGGGAACTAATACTAATCATATACACCAATAATTTTATTCGACGCATTTAGTTAAATAACGCTATTAGTCATCTTCTTCACTCCATCGTCCGCTCAGCACCACCAGACCTGGTGACAAAAACCATGCTGACAAC
>JAHZNG010000588.1:0-36191 GCA_027744375.1 Orchesellides sinensis
ATTTTTATAGTTAATTATGATTTATTAATTAGAAATAAACAGCGTTAAGTCAAAGTTCACGTATAATATTTACTTTTATTTAAGTGTGGTACAATATGCTAGTACTAAACGTTATATTATTATACACATATTACAATATACGATTAAGTTGTTGTTATTCTTGAAATGTACATAATGTATAAGTTTTTAATAGATAACTGAAAAAATTGGACTAGAATTCATACCAGACATAGTTGCATACACGTTGTTTATATTGACACACAGGGTTTTTTATACAACTTCGTTAAAAGTTTGAATGTATACTACTTACTTAAATGTTATGTTTTGTATATTGTTATAAACACAGGTTAATATTAGGGTTATGTCATACTAGGTTATCATTGGTTCACATTCATACTACTCTTTGGATTTCATATTTATACATTACTGTAAGTATTAAACTGCACGAAGACATAACGTTTCAAATCTATTCTATTATACTTTGGATTAAGGTTTACATCTTACGGGGAACATGGCTTTATTACACAAAGATTGTACAATGCGCTTTAGAAGATCGGATATCTATTAATATGTACAATAAAATTGTGAAATGGGCTAATTTTAGTACTTTTGAAATACTAAACCAGTCACCAGTTCCTTTTAAATTGAGAAATAAAACATATTTATACTTTACACCTATGATCTGTATTACAATTTAATATTTACATAATTTTTAACGCTCCTTTAAGGATTATGTACAGAGTATGAAAACACGGAGATCAATATTAGAGATCATAATTGTATAGATATATTTTAACATCACGGGTTGTTTCGTTAGACATATTATGCTATTTGCTATACTTGCTTTATGTAATGTATGTAACTTTACACTTTCACTTTCCTGGCTTTTTAAGTTAAAAATAAAACTCACATCATGATGCTGCGTACTTGCTCTTAAACTTTACAGCTACAACTTTTTAGGATTTTTAGCTAAATAACTGGATTCATTTCCATTTCGGCGAATTGATGACTGTCAATACTGTGGGTTGGCATTTGAATCCACATCACTGAGCCATGACGCAGGCGATGGAGGATACTCTTGATAAGGTCCGTTAGGATGGTTTGGTACAGGTCCAATATCACCACCTGCTCCAACTGGAGATGAAGAAAGCACGGGATTCCCTCCTCCACTGCCACCTTTATAATGCACAAAAGGATATTTAAAGGTTTTTAAAATTTATAAGGTTTATTTTATGAATTTGTATACAATATCATGAAAAATTCCACTTACTTAAAGGAGGATACACTGGAATTCCATCCGGTGTGAAGTGTGGAAAATGATGAATTGACCCTCCCCCACTTCCTCCACTACCGCCACCAGTATCATGACCACCGACCGCATAAGGGGAGCTGGAACCTACGTACGTCCCATGCTGACTTGGTGTTTGAGGTCCTCCTATTTCCGGCATGTCCACAAAACCGTCGTTGCTACTTAAATCGCCTAAAAGAAAAGATATATAATCAAGTTTTTATAGAAACATGTAAGGCCTCTTTTTGAGTATAGGCAAAAACTTGTTTATTTTGGAGGTACTAAGGATGTTTATGATTGTGATTTAGTATGTCGTAAGAAACGAGTATCGTAATAAAGCGCTGAGCGTAAATGCTGTCATAAAACACAAAATCGGAAGTGAAAGCTGCTACTTTATGCATATTGCATATTATATAATGGGGAAAGGAGGGAGCCTTCTATTATTCTAAACATGTTATGCATGCATTTCTTCGTTGCACTTTCTTTCTATACAGTATTTGACAACGACACCGCGTCCCATACATTTTCCACTTTCTCAAAATTTATTCATTATTCAGGAGATTCACTCATAACCGTCACTTCTTACTCCACATTACCGTCGTATTATGCAGGCTGCATATGAAATACTGCCTGCGTTTCCGTCAGAAAAACAGCCATATATTTTCTTTCCCGTTGACTAAAACCTTAAACAGCTCTATATTTAAATGTGCACCTCAAAAGATGTCAACTGCGGGGGCTTGTGAAGCATGTACATTTGCGAGCAGTAAATTGTCAAAACCTAAAAGGGGCATATTATAGAAATTCTTACAAAACTGACTTTTATATAGAACAAAATACTCCACAGACTCAAGTGTTCAATGCTAGGACTAGGAATATAAAGCAGGAAAGTGAATAATTGGGGAAAATCTATTAACAAATTGATGCGATTCCCCACGCGATTATTTGCTCCCCTAGAATCCCAACTGATCTTCTCTAACCATCGTGAAAATGTGTTAGGAGAGGAAAGACGGAACTTAAAATGCCCGTATCCTTGCAAAGAATCCTACAAGCCTGTAATAAACCAGGTCTGAAGCTGGATTACTACTATTACTCATCGTACTTACGCATCCCCTTCGATACGTGCACAGTATCAGTAGATAGTAGGGTCCTTTTTTGTCTGGTGTTCAATTTTATTCTTGCATTCTGTCTGACCATATATTCTATACGCTTGTTTGAGACGTTATATCATCAATAAAGTTTGGCAGTTGTAGTAATAAACAAAGTGTAAGAAGAATGCAGCATTTCCTGTAGGGTTTCTTAACTTTCACTACATGGTATATTTCTAGCTTAATTTACATTTTATAATGGCTTACTTGTAAATGAAAAACATTTTTGAATCTCAGTATGCCCCGAATTCGTTAGCATTTGACCTGTTTTCACTTGTATGCTAATTTAGTATAAAAAATGAAATTTATTGAATGGATGAATTTTATCGTTTAACGAGATGAATACAGAAATAACTTCCTATTAAAACTAAAATATAAAATTATTACAAATAAAAAGCGTCCGCACCTAATAAACATGTCAGTACTCATACCGTGTATGTACTATGTACAAGGCACAGCGACAATGACATATTCCCAAACGTTACAGTATTTGAGCCTAGAGTTGGGTGTATTTGCGATATTTATATTTATTACAAATTTTAGAACAGCAAATGTTACTTACTATGATTAAATCCAGACTCGGAGTCGCTTTTATCCCCACTGTCTTTGATCATATCCGATTTACCATCTGATCGGCTACCTTTTAGGCTTCTGAAGTATTGACCCCAGCGAGTTCGTCCGGCATCCTTCTTCAGGCGCTTTTCTTTGGCTCTCCTGTTCATCATAAAAAATGCAACATTGGAGATTAGTACATTAGTTCATGATAGTCTTTTAAATAACAGTCCTTTTGATTCAATATCATATAACGTAAACAGTAAAAAATGTACGCATCCGTTATTTCACTCCACAAGTAGTAAAATTGATTCTTATGACTTGCATGCGTATGTAGTAGTAGTAATGATTGCCCATCTTTTATGTTAATATGAATAAAACTGTGCAAGTGTCTTTTTAAAATCGGCCATATCTTAATTTAAATTTTAGTAGAGACTGCTGTAAAAAATCCAATGATATGTTTCCTAAAATATGTTCATCCTTGTATTTATATCGCATTTCTTTTCTTTGTTATGCAAGGCATACAAGTGCAATAATAAAAGAGATCAAGGCACCAACATGAAGGAAAAATTCTGTCAGAGCATGTACATAAGGGTAAGATAGGAAACTAATGAGGGACATCTTTTATAAAAATCCCTTGAGTTTTAAGTATTTGCTCTGAATTTCGAATTTTTGTCTAGACCGAAACAGGGAAATATACAAACAATGGTTATACAATATATCTATATGAATATATGTACCTATGTATGTTTTCTAAAAAGTCCTGAATTTTGTCGTTGTGCTGTTGAAAAACAGTATGAAAAGAGTTATTGTTTGTAGAAAGCTGGATTATATATAGCACCGTATATGAGTACTATTGCATCACTTATATTGCTAGAGAAATCATATTATCTTTACCAAGTATAGTGAATATGGCCTGATGGAGTAACAGGGTATTTGTTTGAATAACAGAGAATTCTATTACATACGTCTAAAGTTTCTGTTTCTGGGAGGTAAAAGTGCCTATAAAAGAAAGTCGTTTGCTCATCGCTTGTCAGAGCTTTCTTTTCCATGCATACACAGCATACATAAAAATTGAAACGAAGAGGCGTTTTGGACGACTAAATGTAGTAAAACCCTCAACTTCTTCCAACACATCAACGCTATTCGATTAGTCAAGAAAATTTCAAGACAAATACTTCGCCAGATAAAGTTATAAAGACAGGAACATTTAAACTCTGCTACTTTCACACAAACTCTCATTTTATGAATAAAATTTACACTAGAAAGTACAATACACCATATCTGCCAGTAAGTTCATCGTTTTCTTTGAACTTAAAATTTCAAAATTTCTTTATCCTTCTACGCCATTTCATGCAATGAATTTATACATAAATGCAAATTTACTCAAGTTTCCGTAACTGGGCGTAATAAATACGTGAAGAACGAAAACTCATTTCAATTTGAAATGCATCTTTCGTTTGCTATCTTTCAACTTTTGTCCCTACGAAAAAAAGGAAAGTAAATATGCATTTGCATTTGTAACAACAAGAAGACCGTGTAACGTAACGTATTGCATTTCGTTACATAGACTCTGTCGGTCGCAAATATTTGTAAAACTGATCTTTATTGTTGAAAATTTGGCACTTATTTATGCGAGTATCGTCTACAAAACATCTCTGAGATGACTAGGTTCTGATTGATGATTTATTATAGACCTAACTTCAAGCCTAACCAGGTTATTGTCCAGACTGCTTTGTTTTGTAATTGTACTTTCCATATTTACCTTTTACACGAAAAAATATACATATTAAATATTCAGACTAAAAGCATATTTGCGTCTGTATTTTTGAACATTATGATACCATCACGCCAGTCGTAAAACTGGAAAATATTT
Organism: Orchesellides sinensis; assembly: GCA_027744375.1. Taxonomy (NCBI): domain Eukaryota; kingdom Metazoa; phylum Arthropoda; class Collembola; order Entomobryomorpha; family Orchesellidae; genus Orchesellides; species Orchesellides sinensis. Next base: position 4,862 of record JAHZNG010000588.1, read on the forward strand.
CTGCTATTCTGGATAATGTTCTTTCTAAATATATAGACTGATTCTTAATGTCCGTACTTAAGTATCTTACAGAGTTACTTTTCACCCCCATCTTCTTTTCCCCTCGAAACTATAGAGCAGAGCAGATATGTATAAAACATGCAGTATGCGTCTATTTTTGTCTATAGCACATTTTCGTTGCTTTTCTTTTCATACCCTAAAAGTTTAAGAATAAAGCATGGTGAAGGGAGAAAGAAAAATATCACCCAAAAAGGAAATGAGAAGGCAAGGAAATAAATGCGAGAATCCTTTCTGGTGAAAGAAAAAAGAAAGCAAAAAATGAGAGAAAAGGATGCGAAACCGTGAGGATTGGTAGAGTGAAACTTTATGGTTTCACAGAGCAAGAAGATGAATTCTTGGCCCGCGGCTTAATGTACTTCTGCTGACTGGTAAAATGTATACGTTCGTAAGCACAAAGCAACACTGCTGTACATAACAGTACATGATATCCGTACATATTTGATAGTTTTGTTAGTAACATTTTGGTGAAAATGTACCTAACTTAGAGTGCTTTTGTGCTTATAACGTAGCGACTTGTTATGAGCTACATTCCTTTTCACATTTCTACTCCTCAGTTACTGTCACCCACCTTGCATCATCATATCCGTACATTTTTTATTTCTTTTTATTTCATATCCATCCTTTCTCTTTTCTTGTACGCATTTAATGTATGCATATCAGCTTTCACATGTAGGAAAATTTGGAATATTGTACAAAGGATTTTTTATAACAAGGGATCTCTTATTTCAACTCCAACGACAAAAATAGATATGAAAAGTCAGAGTAAGAAGCAACACCACATGTGTACGAAAAATATGGAGTATGTGTTTCATCAGAAAAAATGAATCCTTGTTTGTTCGAAGGAAAAGAATCCTTATGGTTATTACTTAAGTTATACTCATAGCGTATATAGGCAATACTAGGGTGAAAAATGAAGCTTCACCATGTTGATTTTTTCTTCCTTTTCTTGGCAACCTTTTCCAACGGAGACATGATATACTCGTTCAGTGTGAGTTTCCTCCTACTATTATACTCTTTTGATTTTCTGGGAAAATATGAAGACTAGAAGACTGTTAAAAGATCAGCAACAAAGCCATTTTTTATATGTGTGTAAAAGAGCATCCAATTTTTTATACACTATGCGAGACTCTCAATGACTGTATGGTCTCATTTTGCTTTTTTACTATGTATGTACATACAAATAAAATATTAGACCTAGTTATACGCATAGATATGTATATATGTTCAAATGTACACGATAGAATGTTTTTTGTGTATTCACTTCCAGTCATTCGTAGATGTTTCGTGACTACCATTGTATTGTGGCTATAGGCATCGTTCATTTTAGACAAGCAATTTGATTTCTTCAACTTGGTATAATTTTCAATGACTTCAAAAATCCAAATCTTCATATATTTGTTTAAAATAATATACCATCTTAAAAGTAAGCTTTAAGATTATAACTCGCTGGTTTCCAACTAATTTTCCAATTGAATAAATGCAAGATTAAAATGATGAGCAAGCTGAAAGAAAGATGTATTATGGCACAAAGCAAACAAGGGTAAAACAAGTAAAGAGAACATAAAACTGTGTGCTTTCTGTAATTCACAAGGGAAAAACCAGCATCGACTGCAAATTTCACGTCTAATAAACACTTGAAAAAGTCAACAGAAAGATGAAAATAAAAGGAAACAACTTTAGAGTTATCGAAGGCCGTATCATGTCTCTCGAGCAGTAGGAGTACCATCATATCATTTGCTTTTCTGCTCCTTTTGGCAGAATTAAGGGCAAGTAGCATTGAAACAGGAGGCAATAAAATAACTAACTCTGTGTGCTTTCTGTTTCCTAAGTACACAGACATAAAAACTGTACATGCCAAGTCAGTACCAATAGAGCATTCAAAACTCACTAAACAAAACTCGAAGCAAACGGTGGCGGCTGTAGTGATCTCGTAGTAAAATAGGCATGCACGCTTTAAGGCATAAAGGGCAGTTATGGGTGAGTGAAAAAGAGACTTCTGGACTGGTGCTCTCTGATAGAATCATGTAATAATGGAGGAGTCGTATCAACAGTGCCACAACAGAGCAGCAGAGATATCATAGTGGAACCCAAGTCAATTCAATTCTTCCACTTGAGTCACTGGATCACATCCGAAATGTTTATGGTGGGTAAACAGAGCCCATTTTTATTATTGACGAGGACGTGGATGATGACGATCATGATCATGATCAACATTAGCCAACTTTTGGAGTTACAGCTAGGGTTTCCTGTTTGGCCACCACAGCTGTTATAATACATTTTTGTGCTTTCCCCTATAGATACAAAGAAGGAAAAAGTTGATACAATGGAATGAGCCAAGAGCATACCAAGGGCTCCTTTAAAAACATTAAAAAGCATGCAACTCTGAGCAACATCATATATAGCATGTCGTTTGTATAGATTTCTCATGAAGCCTTACAAAACAGACAAGAAGAGCAAACCGGGCTAGAGTAAACTTTCACAAACTGTTGAAGATCCTCATTTTCCAACTTTAGTTCATTTATGTCTATTTGTGTATTATGTAAGTCAGCAATAGATACATATCATGGCATTTTTTGTGCTTCATGCTTACTTAGACAAGTTCGACATTTAAGTTGGCCGCAGTATGTGAAGACCCACTGTTTCAATATTTGTGAACCTGACGACTGGACACTGAACTCAAAATGATCTTCTCGGATCACAAAGGCATCAACCAGCAAACAATAACAACCATATAACAAGAAAGAAATGCTGAGCAGGTTTTCTCCTGACGAAAAGTGCCATTTTTCTCCATCCTTGTTTTTATTGCTTTTTTGTAACTAGCCAGTAGGTTTGTTGGTACAGATTTTCACATTTTCTGTTGTTCATGCCGCAGTGTAAGTATGGTTATTGCACACACAAACAGATTATACAATGTGAAAAGCCCACCGTTACTTTTGTTAACCAGCAGATAGAAAGTGGAATATTTCCACCATGCCCGCTTTCTGAGTTTAGTAATAATAATAATACCTAGTAGTAGTGGTAATGTAATGCAAAATTATACAATGTGGAAAGCCCACCGTTACTTTTGTTAACCAGCAGATAGAAAGTGGAATATTTCCACCATGCCCGCTTTCTGAGTTTAGTAATAATAATAATACCTAGTAGTAGTGGTAATGTAATGCAATAAAAGCGATTGAAACTGTTAAGAGTTTCTGGGTGATTAATTGGTCCATTAGAAGGATAACCATATAATAACGGAGTACAGTGAGTGCACATTTAACGTGACACATTTATCGCTAAAACGCATATGTACATGCATACAAAAGTAAATAATCATTATGCTCGCCGTTTCTTATGCAATATGTAAGGGTTCCGTCTCTTGTAATATATGTGTTTAACCGAAGAACCATCTTTATGGGTATATTATGTCAGTCAGTCAGTCACTGTCTCTGTCACGGGAATTTAGTAAGTTGGTGTTGTTGTTTAGTAAATTTAATGTTCAGACCAACTTGGTATAACAAAAAATGTCGGTATATGTATGTATAGAGTTATGTGTATACCTATCTATGCACCTACAATATATAAGTACACAACTTTACGTGTGTCTTTTTTGTTCTATTTAATACTAGTGCATGAGCTGTGTGTCTCTCTCCTTCTGAGTTTGTGGAATGTCTCCCGGGAGAGAAAGTTTACGTGCCAAACTTTAAGACCAGAAGGCTTACACTCTGTCAAAAACTGACGCATCATAAGCTACCATGCCAAGTGTGGAGATGAATACTTACGTCATGTGAATGAAAGATATATTATATGGCTCGATACGACTACACAACATTTTACTACCCCTTTCTCTCACAAAGCCGCACACGCAATGTCAAACAAAATTTTTTTTTGAGTAATACGGAAGAAGGCTGAGCATGGGGTATTGTGAGATCTTACTTTTCTTTCATAGGCTTTTGTAGATAACGCTAGGATATACAGAAGCTAGCAGGATATATAAAAAACCAATAAATTCTTACCTATTCTGAAACCAGACTTGAACAACCCTCATATCAAGCCCGGTATCTTGCGATAACTGCTCTCGAACATGTCGTGCTGGCTTTGGACTTGCATTGTAAGCGCTTTTCAGAGTTTCGAGCTGTTTGGCCGTGATCGTTGTACGTGGACGCTTGTTTGGAGTATCGCCACCAGAATCCGAACATCCATTCCCATCTGCAATTTTTTTGTCATGTTCAGACAAAACTATACATATTTCAGCATGCATATTGTATAACTTGTATAGATAAGATAAATGAGGAGTTGTTTTTGCATTTTTACAACCTCTCTTATATTTTATTAAGAAAGAGTTTCAAAAACAAGTAAATGGGGTTCTATAGTATATAAATCTTTTAAATGCTTCTTTAAAAAGTACTTCTCGTAAGTAAAAAGTGTAACAAAGCTAGACATAATCGAAAGATTTTTGTAAGAGAAAATAAATTTGGCTGTCAATACATTTGTATGTAAGTTGGCCGAAATATGTAAGAGTTGGTAAAGTGGAGTGATTACTTTTTTTCCCCATTCTATATATAATATGCTAGTAATAATAGTAATGATAGTAATAAAAGAGAGTACAATAAACATCCAAAATTTACTTCGAACTGTGTGGAATGGCATACTTGAAAAAATCCTCTTTGCAAAAGAGTTGTCCGTTTTTGAGAAAGCACTTATCAGCCAACGTGGCTTCACACTCGACACACTTTAGGCAGCGTGAATGCCATGTTCGATCCACCACTTTGAGAATAAATCGATCCAGGATCATTCCTTCACAACCAGCGCACCTTGGGATTGTCGCTGCAAAAAATAGACACAAGTAAAAAATGAACAACAATATTTACAACATAGATTAAAAATTCTAGCATTATAAATATGAACATCTTCATTCTTACTAAATGGAAAGTTCTGCCATGAGCAGGAGATGCGTTGGATTATGCCCATAATGTCACAACTTTCACATTCACAACTACTTTCATTTCAAACCTTATTGCATTAACTTAACTCACTAAGTATCACTGAAACTGTGTGCTTTGGTGTCAATAGTAATGTTTAGTTCAGGCAGGGTAAAATGAGCGAACGGATTTACAACGTACGTACTACGTAAAATGTAAGAACGGTGAAAGCCTACAAGCTGATTAATGAATAAGAATAAGTGTTCATCCAGAATGGTAATTCACTAGGATTATGCCCATAATGTCACAACTTTCACATTCACAACTACTTTCATTTCAAACCTTATTGCATTAACTTAACTCACTAAGTATCACTGAAAATGTATGCTTTGGTGTCAATATTAATGTTTAGATCAGTCAGGGTAATATGAGCGAACGGATTTACAACGTATTACGTAAAATGTAAGAACGGTGAAAGCCTACAAGCTGATTAATGAATAAGAATAAGTGTTCATCCAGAATGGTAATTCACTAACAAATTCCTAATCCTCTGCTCACCCTACTTTACAAAATTGTGTAATATCATCGATGAAGCCGGTTGTGGTGAAACTTGGTGTAGGAGAAGAAGACGACAATAATATTTCATCATTCACGAGACCGACAAACCTAAACTACAGCAATGTCAACAATACATATTCTCAAAAAAATGTGTAGTGAATAAACTGGCATAGTAGGAGGCATTGATCCCAAAAAAGAATCCGACCAAAATACATGATATCATGCAAAAATATCAACATCAATCCGAAATGATCCCATATGTACTGTATACATTTAAGTCATCATCATGATCGTTTCCATTACTTCTTTCCTGGTCATAATAGTAATCATTCAATAAATGTGAACATGCATGCACCATAAGGCGAGGAAAACAATGAAAATAAAAACCAGCAGCAGTTTTATGCATAAAGGTACGTACCGAGGTTCATAAAAATAAGCAATGTCCATTAGTTGGGAACAGATAAGTTCGGCATTTCCACTGTATTGCATGTCGTAGTCAATCCCTTAAAAGGGATCAATGAAAATATGTACAAAAACTAAACTCTCTATCCATAAAAGCACTTTCGTGTTGTCTCTCTTTTAACATAGGTATAATGCACGCTTATGGATACATATGAATGTACACATTCCGTACCGTAAGTACATACCGTGTGTTTTGTATTACGCATTTATCATCATCAATAATACCCTTTTTGTAGAGTGATGCGCTCCCCAACCGTAGCCCTTCAAGGGATTTATGAATATCGTATCCAAGCATTAAAGTAGAGGAGCAAGGCATATTGAGCTAGTCAACTTTGTCTTCTTTATTTCCACTTCTCATCACCATGTACCTAACATCACCCAACAATTTATTCCGTGAATGCAAGATATAAAAATGTGAAAAGCTAATATTCCAACTTTTTCTTTGGGTATCAGTCTATCTTGCTACTTGCAATTTTATTTTTATCCCTATTCCCAAAGCCGAAAGTTGTAGTTTCGTCATCAACTACTGCAGGATGGGTTGTCCATGCTTAGGCTTATTTTACCCCTTTCTTCTTGGCAGTTTGTAGCTAATCGTATGTATGTACCTCATGGCAATGTCTTGTTGTAAAAATCAGGAAAGTCACTACAAGCCCTCAGAGCCTTTTATGTGTACGTATACAAGTTTATTTTATTCCTTTATAATTTCATTAAAATTCCCACTTCAACTCAACCTTGCCTGATTTTTTCCAGCTTACGATCCCTTATTTCGTCTGTACAGTCTCGAGAGACTTAGATAAAGCAAATATGTAAGACAATGGGAAAAAATTATACATACGTGAAGGTTGTGAGAACGCAGATAACAGGATGCATATAGCTCTATATATAGAGTTTAAAGTTATTCCACTTCTGTGTAAAGACACGATGATGATAGAGAAAAATGAAACGAGTCAAGGAAAAAAATCACTACGACAGAAAGAAGGAAAAGTAAAAGTATAAAGGGTTTGCTCCTGTAATAGTATGTATGCTTCTCTGAGGTAATTTGTAAAAAGATTGTGATTTTATCCTTCCTTACCTATTTCTGTCCTTAAGAAGCCTTACCTCCTGTCTTACATTATGTATTCGGAAGGAAGAAGAAGATACATAGAAATACGTCACAAAAGTCACTAGAAAAAGATGTTATCCCTTTTGTGCCCAAGAACAAAAGTTTTTTTTGTACAAAGGAAAGAAAGCTAGTGAAGCTTGAAGCATACTAAATTCTTGTTAAATATTACGTATTACGTACTGTATATGAATTTATATTCACTCTTAAATATTATAAGACGCACCCCTTTCACCAGTAGCTTTTTCACCGGTATATGTATAGCTCTCTTCATTATAACAAATGCTCTTATTTTTTAGTTGCTGACTTGCCTTTGGCATGCTTATTTTACGATCCGCCTTTTTTACATGATCTCTCATCCCGAATTTACGCAGTATGAGGTCTCATAGGAATTCAGATTCAATTTATACTTCATTTATCTACTGTAGGTCTTACATGTGCTTACTCTATGGGGACTGCTAATATCTTACTTTTTTAAACAAATCTTTTGCTCAAAGTACTACTTTCTCCTTAGTAGGAACATTACAGTTTTGGCTAAAGCAAACACGAAAATGTTCTACTTTGAATGCCCTATGTGATATATAAATAATATATAAACGCATATTTTTCTATGTTATAAACGTTATTTTTTCTTGTAGGAAAACTATGGCGTAAATACTTAAGTTTGTTAAAATCCAATAGGTAAACTACAGTATCGATGTATTTACTTTAAAAAGCATATTCCTGCCATGCCAAAGCTCTCAGTTAGGTTACGAATTATCAGTTAGCTAAAGACCAAGAAACATAAAAAGTTTTATTAGCTTTTAAAAGACAGCTCAGTTTATTACTGTTAACGGACACTTTAAAAAATTACGAATTATAGGTTTTCAAAGTTAAAAAGTCTTCCCAGCAAATCCTAAACTAAACAAAAAAAATCTTTCCATTTACTGCCGCACTTGACAATAGCGTACTTATTTAAAGCGTGCTTCCTGTACATATCATTAATTCGTAGTTTTGTCAACACTTTAATCTGTAATTCTTTTCCCAGGAAGTAGGCATCATTTCACGAATTTCCGTATGAAGGTGCACAAAACAAACCCACTCCATTTACCGGCATTCGGAAGGATCGTTGACAGTGGGAGGAAGTAATGCTTTTGCAACGCAAGCCGAACACACGTCTGTTTAAAATCATGAAGTAGGCACACCTTTCAACCACCCTTTTACAAATTGTGTTAACTAATTGTAGCTAAATATTTAGATAATACGACTTTCTCGAGTCGAGTGTGCCGCTTAGAAAAGACCATTTGTGCTCTCGTTTTCAGAGACAAAACCCCTTTTAGTCGAATTCAAATGAAACAATGCTTAATAGTGTGGTCTTGTGGCGGTTACAAAAAGGGCTTGTTGTCAGTTCTAAATTATTTCCTGGACTTTCCGACGTGTGCCGGTCACGTGTCATTTCCTATTGTCAATCAGTATTTGGGTATACGTAGCTGCAGCCTTCTTTAGTAATAACAAGTATGAGGGGTATAGAAGAGGTGCGATAATATAGGGTTGCCAGTGTGTGCAAACTGCAAACTGTAAAATTTTAACAAGCATCAAAGGATTAATCGCATTTTTACTTTAAGAATAATGCTTGTAAACTAGTAGCATCCAAACAACTCAGAACCTTTACGAATTTCACCAATTTCTAGTAAATGCTGAAACTTTTAGCAAAATGAGCGGGGCATCTAAGAAATTTGGCTTAGACATTGTTGAGAATAAAAATTTTCGTCTCATTTAAAATGATTTCATAGATTGAGTACTTGAAGGTATTTACTTTTTTGACATTCTTATTTCCACTACATCATATACTAACCTTATGCACTGAATACATAAAGGGTTGTGAAAAATAAAAGTAAACTGAAATGCCCTACCGGTAAAGCTAAAGTGAAGGGAAGAAGGCAGCAAATCATCAATGACTTTGATGGTATATTATGACATACTGGTATAATCACGTTAGACGGATTATTTCAAGTGGCAGTTGGAGACAAATGTAGTCACAAAGGGACTTCATCTGGTCTTCAAACACATTCGTATATTTTATTACTCCTGAGCTTGCTCATACGGACGATGAGCAGGGTGGGTGATATGCGTATGAATGAATGTAACTGTATGTTTAATATAAACATGCTGATAAAACATGAAATATATGGCAAAATACATTAACGAAGTCATCGTAAAGGGGAGACAATCATTTAAGCGATGATAATTCAGAGACAAGGATACTTGACAAAACTTTTTTAAATGTTTACACCCGGACTGTATTAGTTTTGTCTGGGAATTGGGAGTTTGTTATAATGTTCACGGCACTTTAGCTGTTTGATTATCTCATTGTTTGCTCCAAGTGACATGTTAGAGAAGCATGACTAGTTCTTTTCAGTGGCATTGAGGACATTATTTTTATGATATCACTCTTCCTCTTCGGAATTCCTTTTCTGTCCCTTTGGTAAACTAATTTTCTATCAACAAGTGAGATCGGATGAGCAGATTACACAAATCCGAAGCGTCAGCATGAAAAGGATTTGGCTCATTTTTATAAGCTTTATCAACTTTTTAAAAGAAGTTCCTTAACTTTATATTAGTATGATCTCTAAAATCTCAAAGTAACATTTACTGTTGTATATTATGTAGTTTACTGATGATGCAATGATTTACTGCATTTAAGAATGTTTATAAATAACATTTCGCTAGAACTTGTATGCTAGGGCATTAAGAATGATTCAGGCAGAAAATACGGTCAACGTAGGAGCATAGATAAATATATCGCATTATTCAATAGCTTTTTTGTGATGCCGTGAATGAGAAACAGGTGTTGGAGAATTCTCTTTTCTAAATCAGATAAATATCATTCGACACATTATGGTAGGTTGTAAAAAACTCAACACGCTCTGAAGAATGGGCACCAAGTCTAATTGCATCCTTCTTTGGGCACCACGCACGAAATTCTATAATGACAATCGAAACATGTTGGAATATAAAGTATCAAACTTGGAACATTTGGTCAGTGGTCAAAGCCTTTGGAGGCCTCTGGGGTGCGCCCCAGAATATGTAGAGCACACGGGAATGAATAAGCGTCGTACGCCAATGGGCATTTTAAATTTGAAAAAATGTGTAAAATATAATCCAAATGGGTTTCATTAACTGGATGAAATATTAACCTACCTGGTTGAATGATTTACAATAGAGAATATGCAACCATAATACTGTGTGTTTAGTTTCATGGTAAAAGCGTAATTCTCTAAATTAGAAAACGATTCTAATTCCTGATGCCTGGATGACTAAAAATGTATTAAATTGATATTCATCATCCATTTTTAGGAAAAGTCAATGTGCACCAGCTTTTCAAAGGGGTCCATCGGTACAAAATAATCTTTGATCTTGCATGTCTACATTTTTTGATGGGTTGTTCTTGCTCATCTGTTCGCTTTTTGGTTGCGAGATTTTATCACCTGATATCATGCACGATAGGGGAGTATCACAGGTATTATAATAAATAATAGAATAAAGAGAGCACATTGACTAGGGGTCCGAAAACAATGAAGAAGAATACAATGTACATTTGTACCTAAATAGAATAGAGCTGGACATGAACTACACTAGGCAACTTGGTTTGCAAAAGCTCAAATCTGTTTTTTCTTCTATGCATTTTGCTAAACATTAGTTCAATCCAACACTGAGTCGGAAACGGTTCAAGTTTGAAATCTTATTGTCCATACAACTAGTAAGTCTGAAAACAAAATATTACACTGGACAAGACTTCTGTTTAATATGACTAGCCGAAATAAGTAAGAATAACGCAAAAAGACTCCGTTTTTAAGTTCAGAGACTAGTTTTTATTGAGTGCAGATCAATGGAAGAAACCCCTCTGAGCCGTCATTAGTCTAATGACTTTTCCCAACAACAAAAACAGCCCTTTATGTCCTGACGTTGTTTTGGCTTAAAGGATATTAAACATATGTATAGATACATCACACAATGTGGATGAATGAATCTGGAGAACATACATATACCTATACACATATTTTGAAGCCTAACTATTCACTCTAAAGTCAGAATTTGGAGCTTTATGTCTGTGTGCAAGCAATAGAGCTGCATATGGCCTTCATTTCACTTTCTGATTATCTCTTTTGACACAAAGCATTCTTATTCCCTTTCAGCCAACTCCTTCAGCCTTCTGCTGAACTTTTTACAAAACAGTGATGATGATGATAATAATAGCAATGTCAGCTAAAAAGTATGCATTTATCCTCGATATAAAACTTACAAATTGAATGGCCTTCGCAGAGTTTTTCTACATATCCTCTTCCTCTGTCTTTGTTTTCAAATAAACTTTGTATGCTATATGTGTCCTTGTAGAACCAGCGAAGGTAGGAACTTGCACTTGTCCATTGAGAATATAAACGACAAATTCATATTTACATATTACCTTTATTGTACCGTGATAAAGTCAAGTCAGAAAATACACTAGCCAACGTTGTGTAGAAGATAAAATATAGGGAACCACAAACATAACCCTTTCCGTATCCTTTTCTTTCGGCCACAACCACACAAACCAGACCAAAAAGCAAACTGCATCGTTGCAGCAACATAACACGCAAGATAAAAGCTAAAAGTTACTGCAACGTAAGCCAAGGGAAACTTTATGGAGCAAACAAGACTTCAACTTTCTTTAAGTCCCTTGGGATCCACAGAGAAAATGATCGATCTGACATTTTGACTAGTCATTACATGAATTATGCAAACCATGTTGCATGTTTTTTCCTAAACAAGACATATATTTTCTTTGTATATGTGGATAAACGCACTCTGGTTTGAATAAATTATAAAAAGTAGTCTCGTAAATACATAGCGCGACCGCCCAACTGCATTTTAAACCATCTTGGCTTGTATTGAATGATATATAGCTGATTCACACTATATCTCAGATAACGAATCGATTAAACGATGCATGCTTCATTGTGTTAAGTTATGGAGCATAAATATTTTCTATGTAAAAGTCGAAAATTTTCCAGGGAGTATGACATTCCAAAAATAAGAAATTATAAAACCCTGGGTATTGCATGTACGTTTTTAGCAATCCCAACAAAAGTAATTGAAAGTATTCGTTTTAATTGACGACTTTGTATGTGAAACTCAAAAAAATTCCGAATTTCAGACTACGTATCACCTTGAAAGCCTTTTAAAATGTGCCATTATTCAAAATGATAAAAAAAGTGCTGACAATTGAATGAAAAAGTCAGCAAAGAAAAAAAGTATGTACTGTGTACACATCGTGTTTTATGTTATGTACACATTTTAGTAAAGTATTCTTGTTCAGTCGTCCGTATCCCTTGTGCTACTGACAAATGTGGCATAGACGCATGAATGAAAGTTCTCTGCATGTTTCTTTCTCTCTTAATGGCTCTAAGCATTTTTGTACTGTTACGTTGAATAAAGACTGGTACCGAAAAATATCACCGATGAATGTATGCATGTAGTTGATATGCATAAAACTACAAAATGTCTATATCTCTCTTCATGTGTAACATGCGTTATACGTATACGTATGGAATACTTTTAACGGCATAGCTTGGTAAAAGCAAAAGAAAAGCAGAAAAGAAGTAAGAAGCAAAGCGTTCGACACCCTCCAGTTTCCCTGCTGTTTCTAATCAAGAAGATTGAAGTGGGTGGGTTCTTTTGCCACTACTGTGCTACTGCTTCACAACAATAGCAATATACTCATCGTCTATATTTCTGATGTTTCCACATCCCTTTTATATCCCTACACTTGCATTTCTTTATTTACATATCCAAATCGTGAAAGAAAATTAAGCTTATAGGCCAGCAAAATACATTTATACATAAATATATAGGTCTTATGGATAAGCTTCATTTTGTATATGTATGCACTTAAAGCTTCTCAGTGTACTCGAAAGACAGTCAAGTTTTCTAAGGCCATCAGAAAGATAGAGAGAAACGTTGTCTATTTTTTTGTATTTGCTTAAGCCACATACATCCATGTCTATTTCCATTATTCCCCGAAAAAAATTTCCATATTCTTATTGTGCATTGATATTTTGTTGAGAAAAGTTTTTTGGAGCATACAATTCTTTGAGATAAAATACGTCGAGGAGAAAGAAAGATAACTCTATAATATCCATAAGAACCTCTGCCTGCATGCATGAAGACAGATACATAGTAAATGTGTAACATGGTGTAAAAACACCCTCAAGCTTCCTTTTCATTTCTTGCGGACATCTCATACTGTGGTTTCAAATGAGGAAATACTTCTGTATGCATGTTGGTATGATATAACCTTCGTGTGCATAAGTGCTTTCACATACTTAGGCTTAGTCACTGCCATTTTCAGGGAGGAACCCGAATTCCTCGGTTCGGCCCTTTCTCAACATTTTCTTTCCCTTTTCTGCCTGTCGGTCTTTTCCGGAGAGTCTAAATTGTCGCCTTTTTCCAAATATGTATGTATTGCATCTTTTTGATTCTTACTAACTTTCTTGGTAAAAGATTTTTTTTAAATAACGAAGAAACCGTCTTACGTTTAAAAAAAGTTATGCACATATCTATCTATCTATATTCTTAATCATTCACAAAAGTAATATCATTATTTGTAACAACGTATCGTATTAAGAATTCAACAGATTGTACCAAATTGACATTTCACCATTAAAAGTTTTCTCCTCGTCGTGATCAGCGGATCGGATTAAAGGATTTTACTTACGGCATTGTCATAATATTCATACCGTGTCATTACTTTATGCATAATACTCGTATAAATCACCTGTGGACAAGCCTCATGTCAACCACTGATTACAATGACAATGAACTCAGCCTTCAAATCCTTTTCCTCGCCAACAATAAAAGTGTTTTGTGAGGCTTCTACCGCTTTCACAATATAATATGTTCAGAATAGCACTTGTAGGATGTCTGATATGTTGATGGTATTCAGAGATGTATAATATTACAGATCCCTTATTTTCGTGCTTGCAAAAATGTTCAAAGCATGATCGTATAGTCGTGAACCTGATATGGACTATTTATATTTGACATGCATATATACGTATGTAGGTATATGATATCAAATGCATTAATGACCAATCTAAACATTACCTCAACTTTCTTATCTTCCATCAGTCGGGGTACATGACTAAATACACGGTTGCTCACAAACTGTGTAAGTCACAGCCACAAGTTATAATAAATTCATGGGGATCATCGGATTTCTGGTTTGCATGCACATCCATTTTATTTATTACACCATGCAATTCAAAAAACTTTTTAGACCAAGGGCTTTTACACCAGTACACATGTACATGTGCTCCTTACTACAGATACATATCAGTTAAGTGAAGAGAGGAGCATGAAATTTAGAAACATATGGCTGATAATGACATGCTGATGGAGTAAAAGTCCCTAAGTCAAGCCGTACAAATGGACCCTTTTACGCTTTTCATTCACTTTTGCAGCTAGGAGTTGTCCCTTCTGTCAGCATTTATTAGGATGATTATTACGTTGGGGAAAGAGTGGAAAATTGAAAAGGATCATCTATATTGACTGTACATGTGTGCATGTAATAAGAAAGTATATTTCCAAAGTTAAATTATTATTTGTGCCGAATTAGGCTGAACTTCTTCTGACTGTTTAAGTAGATGGTTGTTTTGCAATGAAATGCAAGTGCAATGGACTTATCATGGGCGTTACATAAGCTATAAATAACATGTTACAAATGTGCGTGTGAAAAACACAGAGTACCTTACAAGTACAATAATTATTGCTAAAAACTACAGCCGAAATATTGTAATCTGCGCAACGTAAAAAATTCAGGTACTTTCTATACTGCGGCGTTTTCATAATATTGCAAAACTATTGAGCTTCACAAACATTTTAGCACGCCTGTGGCATCGTTTAAAAATTACAATTCACAGCCACGAAGCTCGACTTAGTTTATGCAAATTGCCCTAGTTTTTATAAATATTTTTGGATGTTATACTCGTACGGTTCAACAAAATCTAAGGGCTAATTTTTACCTTGTAGTTAATTTTTTGGAAAAGATGGGCAGATATTTTCCTACGTATGTAGGTAAATATGGTTGCGGCGTACTTAAAATGTGTTTGGTACATATAAGTATCGTACTATGTCGCCAACAGCTTTTTGAACATATTATGTATGCATGTACAATGTTCCTTCCTTGAAGCTCTTTTAATTATTTTGAGTAGTAATGTGTGTTCTAGCAATGAACAATCCGACAATACATGTTAATAATTGAACAGATAAAGAGTGGTCATCCGAATGAGGAACAATATCAGGATTTTCAATGCTACCTACACATGTATCCTCCACTATTCTCAATATTCCATTTCACCCAAAATGCGCTAGTCATGTTTTGTTATGCATAACGAAATTCACTTCATCAGAAACCAACCAACATTTTTGTACAAAATTTCAGAGAATGGCAGTAGTTGTATTGTTGCATGCATACAGTTTTTAGTAAGAAAGTTGGTTTTCCATGTTTCATTGATACGATTTTCTACTTTTAGAAAACTCTCATGTGGAATACTTCTTGTGTACAATATTAAAATGAATACAAAAGGTAGGTTATCTCCTTGCATGATTTAAAGAAACTTTCCGGTAAAGCGTTCAATCATTTCCAGTCCACAAAAGAAACTCAAAAGGAGGCAAATGAATAAGTTGTAAGCAATACACTCCCCTACACAATACCACACATTCCGTGGCTATTGTAACTGCTTCGGTGGCCACGAGCACCGTGTACTGTTAAATTTTAATCAGAAAATCCGAATTAAAAATCGATCTGGTTTTCACGCATTCAATTCCTTCATGATAGACCTCGATAATATGCAATAACAAAACTATCCAATACAACAAAAATTATTGTAGGTCCACCTTCTTTTGCTGAGTTTAAATTAAAAATACTACTAAAAAGCAAAAAGAACCCAAGTGGGCGTTCCTGCTACTTGAGACTGATGATTGAATGATTTAAAAAAAAGCTAGATTGACATATTGAGTTGAGGCTTGATAGTAAAAAGTATTTTTGTCAAAGTCTTTTCAATTATACGTTGCATACAAGTACATTTTTTAATTCCAGCTTTTCCTTTCATGTCCATTATGACAAGACGCTAATAACTACATAATACGTAATTTTTTATCATGCAAAATTAATGGTTACAAACAGTCATCAGGACTGTTTGTATATAATCATTACATTTTAGTAAATCCGATTCCTAAAACAAGGAGGCGTGATTCAAATAATAAGTATGGTTGTTCTGTTTAAAGATACTTATTTATGAAAAACCACTACTTTGATTAAAATGTTTAAAAAATATGATTTGGCCACAAGAGATTTTTTCAATCATTGTGTGTAGCGTGCAACTGCATAAGATATTTAGTCTAAAGATAGTTTTATTTTTAAGCCAACTAAAGGAGCAAAGGAGTTTAATGTAATCAATGAAAATCTTCCGTATAATATTTACACAGTAGCAACATAAAACTTCTGCTCTACAGTTTCGAAAATATAGTTAAAACTATTCTTTTAGCTATTCTATGTATCTAATCAAAATTCTTGAATGTAAGTTAATCTCTAAATGCGGCATACGTTAACATATAATTCTCCGAACCCGGATAATCATGATTAACAAAGTCGGATTTACAATTGAAGATGCGTATGGTTTTAAGTGCGCAGGTATTGAGCTGAAAAAGATTTTGTACATTGGAACGAACGTTACGCGTTACACCTTTACTCATTGATTTCTTTCATTATTGTTCTCTTTGAGTAAAGCATTAAGTCACGGTGATTTTGTACAATGAATGCAATACATTCAGTCCTTAGTACAAAGAATATTACGGAAACCGGAAGCACCTGTTGCCCTTTACCCCAGAATTGTGAATGCTGCCAGATTTCGTTATGAACAGTGACAATTATTGTCATTATTCAATCATAATCAGTCACACACTCAACAACTCTCTGCCAGGTCGCAACTCACACCTGTGCAGATAATGTATGAAAGCAATGAAACTCTGAAAAGTACCTTTCAACAGCCTTTTTGTACTCAATTTTTAAAACCGTCAAGCAATACTATAAAAATAATTATTCTACCAATTATTTTATCGCAGA
This sequence comes from Orchesellides sinensis, assembly GCA_027744375.1. Classification (NCBI taxonomy): domain Eukaryota; kingdom Metazoa; phylum Arthropoda; class Collembola; order Entomobryomorpha; family Orchesellidae; genus Orchesellides; species Orchesellides sinensis. Next base: position 22,083 of record JAHZNG010000588.1, read on the forward strand.
TTTTAAGTAACAAACTAGGTTTGTATTTGTACCCTTTTTAGACCAAAGTATAGGTATAAACTTTCATACTGTATCGTTGCATATTTAATCACGATACGATGGTATGTTTGACAGTAATGACTATAAACATGGTTCTTGAAAAATTTATGCTAACCACTCAAAATTACACATACGCTAAACTTATTCGGTGTCTCAAGTAATACATTCTAAAGTGGGATTGTTTCTGGCGTATCGTATGACTGACTTTGGGTTTGCTGAACGCAATTCAATTCCCTTGAGTACAAGTTGCATGGCACGCTGTATGAAAAATGACGGTATTGTTTCATGAATAATAGATTTCCTGAAAACGAGCTTGAGGGTTGAATGAAGCACTTTTTTTGTCCATATAAAATAATATAATGACACAAATAAATTCTGCCTTGCTATATTTGCCTGTATGAAAACATTTTGTTTTTCAGGTATTGTCACGTTTTCTTGAACCATTTGCTAATACTTGACTTTTAAAGGCCTATATTTTTTATATATTTAGAAAATCTGACCTTTTAATCCTCTACTTTATTGTAACATCCACCCACACTTGTTTCATGTATGTCGGTGTCTTGTAAGTGAGACATTTATTTCAAGCATGGCAAAGAAGCTAAGTGCATTATAAATTTTAGAACTAAACTCAGCACAAGCAACAATAATATTGTTTTAATTGAACAAGGTAGGTCAAGTGTACGTGAGAAAAGAAAGGCAATGGCAAGGACAAAATATAATCGGACCAGAGACCGTGAACAAGGTTGTTTTGAGTCGAATGTCAAGTTCTGAGGTTTGACTAATTTATGTAATACATACATAAGCTACGAGCCAAGCACCCATTCATTAACAATTGATACGTACACAACAGAAACAACAATTACACATTTTCATTTACCAATCATTTCTGGCTGTGGTAGTATTGTGAGAAAACTGTAAAATGCCTTGTTTTTCACAAGGGGCAGCTAGCAGCTAATCACTAATCACAAAATGGAAACATAATAATAATACGTATATGACGAGTGTTGATCGTGTGCTGTAAAGAATAAAGCCTTTTTCTTTCTGAATAATAAATAATGATGATTTTATAAAGCATACAAAACATGCATTACATATACATACTTTCAAAGTGAGTTCTAATTTGTAATTGTAAGGATTTGTAAAAGGAAACAGCGTGTTATGTTTATTATGAAAAAATAGTGAATTATCATTATCAAACATTATCATGTACCAGATCATCGTTGTACGCAATGTACTTCAGCAGCGACTGTTTGATTAATGTATGAATGATGTTTTATTCACAAAAGCGGAGAGAGTGCGAGTCTACCGGACGAGCGGAAATGTTTGTACCAAAATGTTTTCACAGTCAAACAAAAGGACATATCGGTTGGGTGGGGAATCTCCCGTAGCATACTCCTTAAAAACTGGTTAGTCTCGGCGCACGTCACGACACGTGGCCCTTTTCCGGCTACAGTAATATTTTCCTTTTGTGCATTGTTCAACTAAATCCTTTCAGGGTACTTGGCGGATGATAGCGGACATTTCTGAAACTTGTGAATGGATTGCATTTTGTCAAAGATTTACGAGCACTACTAATCCCAGCTATCTACTTTAACTCCTACAATGAGCTGGCAACAAACCACTAAAAAAGTTTACCTTAGTTTAGGGGAATACAACGGTTTAAAATTTTGTTCATTTATTGATAGTTGATCAACTGAAAAACTATTGTTTCATGTATTTTGTACATTACTAGCATAGATGTACTAGCATTTCAAAAAACATACCTTAGACTAAAGATAAAAATGACAAACAAATAAAATTGAATATTAACCTACTTTCAAAGCAACTTTCTTTAAGTCAAATGTCAATATTATTTTATTTGTTGATTGTAAATCTCCATCGGTTGAAGATAGACAAAAAACACATCTTTGTATTTCATATTGGCATCTTTGGCAAATACATATTGGCTTAAGATAAATATGACAAAGATCGGATACTGAATCCTACTATGCAAAACCACAACATATACATACATAATATGTGTATAACGAGTACATTGAGATTGTGAGCAAGATCTAAATCGTACTTTGTTATGCTGCGCTCACGACTTGCCATAATTTTTGGATTGCTTAGCAGGTCATAGGGCATAACTCATTTCTAATTTTATTATAATTTGATTTACTCTCTGTGGGAAGCCTGCAAACGTTTTTCTGCCTTACCCAATTTTTGCCTGGCAAGCCGAAAAGCGCAATCAGAAAAGGGAATGAATCAGTGATACAAAGAAGGAAAAAGAGGGTGACAGTTCCCATTTTCCCAATTCAAAAAGTTTACCATGAGTTAAGTGACTAACCTAACGAAGTTTAGAAGAGGAGCAATGCACCATGGGGCATATGATTCCCTAGCTTTCTTATAATTAAATTATAGGATAATGCAAAAGTACAAACGACACAGAAAAGTGCTCTGTAATGAATGTTTGTGTTTTGTAGTGGTAGACTGCAAGTGTGCACAGTCATGCAAGTGCCGCTACGCTACTTCTACCACTGCTGTTTTATTACAGTTAAGCTGGTTTTCTTGATAAATGATCTGCATCTTTTATGTCATTATAGTTTGTCTACTTGCTGAGACCAGATTAGATTTTTATCGCATAAAACTTGAATTAAAAGTCACGGGCAATGCTGATGGGCAATACGAAGAACGTATTTTGAAAAAGTAACTGTTTGTGTTTTACCACTGTATTTATATGTTTGCCAAATAGTTTAACTACTAACTTGATGCTTGAGAAAAATAGCATGCATACTTTAGCTTAAACTATATGCATACGCTTTTCCATATAAAAATACTATGAAGTATACATAAATTTAAGGAGACAAGTATTTTCTACCTTCAAGAGCTCGATTTCTGGATAGAAGTGCCAAAAGTACATCGGGTGGTGGTTCAGGTCGATTCAAATCTGGTGGAATACTGGGACCATTGTTATTTGGAGGGATTGCTGGAGGGCCATGTTGACCTGGCAATGAACCTCGAAGTCCAATAGCTGTAAACGCTGCGTGTGGATGATGTGTAGACGGAGATCCCATTGTTGGCTCACCTGCTCCACCACCAACGAGTGCAGCACACATTGTCATACACCACAATATACTACTAAAATGTCTCCACGCCGTTTCTGACGATATATTAACACCATCAACTGTATTGTTCTTGATTTGAAGGAACTAACATCAACATCTGTCAATCTTAACAAATAAAAACTGCCACAAGGGTTCTAATTTCAATTATTGGAAATTCGTCTGTTCTTCTAAAGATGTTCTCATACTAATTGATTGCACTATCCTTCTCATCAAATTGTCACACACGCCTAAATGATTTCATTCAAATTGCAATGTTCTTGTTCTTGCCTTTCCGATGATAAAAAACTACGAGTCAAAGGCAACTAGTAGATTGTTACAGGATCACCTGCCACATTTTAACACGGACAAGGCTCGCCCATAATGAGCCCAGCGAAAAAAATAAGTTTCACACTTGCTCTAATTCTTTCTGACGTGAACTTTCTCAGCTCAACCCTTTTGTCTGGACTTTGATCCTTCTAACCCCACACACAAAACTTTTGATCATCTTTACTCGGCGTAACAAAACCCATATAAAGTTTGAAATACTTGTCTATGACGATAACTAAGAAAGTACCATGTTCTAATTTTTTATAAAAAATTTGTGACTAGAAACATTGATTTTATACAGTGTTGAAGTTTATAAATTAGATCAGTCAAACAGTTTCTCCTCACGGACTAGATGTATTATAACACATGCATGTTACCTATTATGTACCATCTTGTTGTGGTGATTCGGACAGATAAAGGTCTTGGCTGGAGTGGTTGAAGGAAATAAACTAAAAAAGTTAATACACTCTGATTCTTACTGCTTTCTTCCTCCAGCAATGTAGTAACAGTAGTAAAAGCCAGACCAAAAAAGCTGTTTTAGTATCCTCATGTCGTTCTCGTGGAAGGAAAGCAGCCGTGGTGAGCTTTTATTCGCCCTTCATGGAGCTTTTCCCAAATACCTTTTTCCTTCTGGTTACGAACTCCCAATTTTCATATATGGATATATGTAAGAAGCGTGCATATACGTATTTTGATACGCTATTTCACACGATGATGAGCGTGATGTGATAACTGAAAGGGAAAAATAGTGAATCCTTTTTCGTGCTTGGGCTGGCTGGATTGCTGCTTGCTGGTGGATGTTACAATTCTGGTCACACACAGACATATGCGCTGTTTCGTATTATATCCATACTCATCCACTCAGTTGTTAATTTTCTCCGTTTCTTCGGGCCTGGAAAAACCAATGGGCAGGTTGAATGGAACATTTCGCCCCGCCTGTCTGCTTCTAACATCTTTTGGACCATGCGTTCACGTTGTTCCGTTTTTGTTTCCAGCTTGGATTTTGCAGTTCATACACAAAATATGTACATCCATGTAAAAAAAAAAAGTACCAAGATATATTCAATATTGAATGCCATACATGTACTTTCACCATATCACGGAATTCTAGAGTGCTCAATTTTTTCTCTATTTGTACGGTTATGTGTGGTGCGTATACACATTTTAACAAATGTATTCATTTATAATTTATTTCATTGCAAAGTAGCAGCCTAATTGTTGTGAGTTGCAAACATTTATATAGGTAGATTTATTTTGACATCTTATGTTTGCTTGTTTTATTTACTTTAACTTGTTTTTAATAAGTTTAAAGTTCCTTGAAAAGATTATTTAAAAATGCAGAAAATGTTATTGACGCTACATTTTTTGAAGACATGAATGAATTGGCTAATTTTAGTTCATTAAAAGTGAACAAGGTCATTTTATGAAGCAGCCGACCACAGCAAATGATCAGAAACAAGGAGTGTAATAATGATTTAGTGATTGTTGTCATCAAATACGCGACATTTCAACTTTTATTGTTAACTCTCCTCCCAAAACATTTCGACTACTAGATGTACATAAGTGAAGTATGCAACACCTTATAAGTTTTACAACTCTCGAACCGTACAGAGTTGATCGAATAATAATAATAATTCCTACAAGACCATTGGATGTTCATTGATAACCACATTATTTAGTATTCAATAGATGTTTGTATCTGTATCAATCGAGTTAGTTGAGTAATTAAGAATAGCTCCTTGCCCCGATTTCATCGTTTATTCTTTCCAATCTGCTGTGACATTTAGTGTTGACGACCTACTACCCACTACGGTTGGGATTTAAATATTTGTATATTTTATGCAGCTATAATGGGCATTGGCTGCATATACGTAATTAAATATCTGACCACGTGCCATATAACCAAGTGCACCTGCACATTACCTACCTTCAAAATATGTACATTATTTTCTTATGCATGTATGTGTGTATGTATGTATGCATAGACATGACCATTAATATGTTTAAAACTGTAGCAATAGGTAATTGTATACTGATTCCGACAGGAAATCTGTGTCCCGTGCTTTAACATCAATGTAATAAGCAAAACTTGTATCAGAAATACACAGGTAGCAACAACTCACGCATATTAGCAGCTGTGGCAAATGCAGTTGAAATATTCAAGACAAAAAGTTGTTGCCAAACAAGATGCAACCTCCACTGCATTCAAGATGCAGTTAGCTAAAGCAACAACCAGCATTTTTACATCTGACATAAATCTATCAACTTATTCGCAGCAGTACATGGGATGCGTCCATTCCATCAATTGCAAATTTAATTGACAATCAGAACTTACATACCAAACGTTATTTATCTTACGATGATGATTTATCAGAAGCTTCAAAATTACATTATCGTAGACTCCCGGATATATCGAGCCTTTCATGCAATCTCAGTCTCAGCCCATTTGTTACTACAGCCCAAAGTCGATAGCAAAGATTACAAACAACGAATTTTTAATTTTGAAAAGCCAGCATTACAGACAGCATGACGGATGAAAATGGGAAGTCATGTTGCGCTGATCAAGTGGGACAAAACGAAAGGTAAACCAAATAATCTTGAATAGGTTGCTGATTTTCAATCATATTATAATTTATAATGCTACCAACTCTCCTTACTATGCATATTCATAAGAAAACAAACATACTAGGTACAATAATGCAGTAGTGCAAGATTACTCCACATATTATTTGTAACTATATCATTACTACCATTGCTTTAAAACAATCAATAGAAAAACGATAGTTAAGACTTTTATTCATGCATGCTCAGAAAGGTGACAGAAACCAGAACACAAGAGCAGCCAACTATGTATGTATTTATTGTTAAAATGCATGATAAAGGTTAGCTTAAGAATATTGTCTGAACTACTGCAACCACGGAACATTACCTAATTCAATCACCTCGGTCATCAAGCTCTAGCATCTAGAGTAGCATAGCAGTACAATAAAATACTTTTTTAATCAAATGACTTGCATCTCGTTTGCTCCGTTTCATTTCTAAGCATCTAAATTCATCTTTGTTGTCCTGCGATAATGCAAGTACTCTTCAAGTTTCAGTTGGCAAACAATCATGGCTTGCAATATATGTTATGTTTTTTATCTTGTAGTCCCAATAATGCACATCCATAATATGATTGTTTAGCAAGTTGTCTTTGCATGCAAGTAGCCTCAAACGATCAAAATAAGTAGGACTTTCTTCAAGTTCCTCACTACCAGTTGCAACATTGGAACGAAGCGTCGCACTCGACTTCTCTGCTTCCTTCTTCAGCTTGTCATAAATATTTGAAAGTCATTCAAGGAATTAACTTTACAATTGCCCCACCCAAAAGAATCTCCTGTTAGCTTAACCAACAATATTTTGAAAATAGTTCAAAATGGCACTTTTAAAATATGTTACAATTCTGACCGTCGTAGTTTTGTCCTTAAATCTTGTAACTGGTGCAAAAATTAAAAGTAAGAATCGCAGTGGAAAGGCTGCTGCTGCTCCTGTGACAATCCCCGGTGGCTTTGTTAAGTTAGCCCATAAGGTTTCTTCGGGTGAAATCACTATTAAAGATACAAGAACCATTTCAATCAAATCATTTTCATATGATGGTGCTGGTCCAGATGCTTACTTCTGGGTTGGTAAAGGTAAGTTCATTAACAGTTCAAGATAACATTTTTTTTATTAATAAAGATACAAGAACCATTTCAATCAAATCATTTTCATATGATGGTGCTGGTCCAGATGCTTACTTCTGGGTTGGTAAAGGTAAGTTCATTAACAGTTCAAGATAACATTTTTTATTACATATTTAAACCTTCAATCTTTGCATGATTATACTATGAGCATATTTTACTACATTATGCATAAATACTTTTTCAGGTACTCCAACCGATTCAACTCAGATTGTGAAAGGAAGAAAGATTGCTGATGAGAATGGAAGCTATGAGGTTATCCAAGGATATGACAAACAAGATATTGAGCTTACCTTGCCTTCTGACTTAACTTTCAAACCGATTCTACTCAGATTGTGAAAGGAAGAAAGATTGCTGATGAGAATGGAAGCTATGAGGTTATCCAAGGATATGACAAACAAGATATTGAGCTTACCTTGCCTTCTGACTTAACTTTCAATGATATTGACTATCTCTCAGGTAAAACAGCTATTCTAAATCCTTCCCACAATATTCACCTATACAAATTAGAGCACTGAACTAATTTCAATCAATTACGTTTTCTCAGTTTACTGCGTGTCTTTCCACCATCTGTTCGGGTACGTGAAGATCCCAAAGAATTTAAATGTTCCTGAGTACACTGAAGAAGTAGCTGCTACAACTACTTAATTTACTCATAATATTAATTAAAATTAAAATATTTCCTCTCCATATTTTATCCTCACTTTCTACATGACACGATGATGTTGCTATTACTGTTGTTTCATACATACATTTTACAATCACACATTTGTTCCATGTAACTCATGCACATTTATCATTTATCCTGTCTAAAATTACCTTTCACCTGAGTATTACATCGTTTACTGCTACGTCTCTATATGTATTTGTTTTCTAGTTTTACAAGCGCAGTATACCAAGTTGAATCGATCAAATAAAATAAAGAATCCACGTTATAAATGACCGGTACCGGTACCACAGCCGATAAAGTAGTTTTCATTGAACTTTGAACTAAATGGAGTTTGCAAGTTAGCATTTATTTTATTCCACTCATGCGTATGTCGCTTAAACAAACATACATATTATATAGGTATACATACAAACTGGAAATCAATTATTAAAACACAAAGATTTCTATTAAAGTTAAAAACATTTGTATTAACTGATGAGAGAATTAATTAATTAATTAACAAGTCTTTTATAGAAAGTAACATTTACAATTCATTAGAGAAAGGGGCTACTGCTTTTGAAACATTTTTTGTAATCTCTCATTCTTTGCCTGCTCCTGTGCAATTATTGCCGACTTCTTCATACGAAGTTCGGCCTTTCTTTTATCATGAACACTTCTAGCCGCTACATTGTTTCGTGCAAGAGCGTCGTCCTCAGGGTTTAAATGGAATAAAGTTGCTCTTCCGTGTATAAGCTTTTCATAACGGTATATAATTGACCACGCAGCTTGCTCTAACTTATCCGCTCTGGCATGACTCATGTAAGTCATTCGCAAGTAGCGTTTGCGGCAATGATATCCTCCAACCACAAGTGCAATCCAAAATAGCACAAAAAGCAGAAAGATCAGAAAGCTTGCCAAGTCATCCATGTCAGGGTTTGTTTTAAGGGAGACTCCAAACACCACTTGGTAGTTACAGAGAGAATCATAATCGTCTACAGCAACTGCAAGAAATATGAACACTCGAGGATGATCCTTTGCCCAAATAATCTGATTCATTCTTTCCTTTGCTTCTTCTTCCGTTAGAATCTAGTACCAACATTTTATTTTTTGCTTTCAAGCTGTTTGCGATAAGGAATAAGTTTTAAATGAATAAACTAACCTCTTTGTCTTGGAAAAACTCTTCATCTTCTATTTCTTCCATTTGATCCTCGTCCGCATCTTCTTCTGCTACAAAAGGGTAAGATTCCATAATTTGGTAATCTTTCTCGAGGATGTCCTTCGTTTTCCATTTGTCATTCCCAGGAGACTTATCATCATGACAAGACAAGTAGTTTGCTCGATTCCAAATGTTTATATGTTTTTTGATAGCCTCATTATGGAAAATTTTACTTCCGGAGACATTCTTACCGGGAATAAGAGATGGAGAATATGCGATTGGAAATTTTAACCGTTTCTCAGCGATTTGCATTAGCCTTTGACGGTACTTCCAGTGTTGTATTTGTTCCTCCAAGAACTGTGGACGTCTTTTACAATGTTTGTCTTTAACCTTGTGTGAATAAGAATATCCCTTGGCACCAAATATCTCAATTAAAATAAACTTTCCCTCAAATCGTTTTCCTAAAGACGAATTATGATAACTTTTCTCATCCAAAATTCTCAAATCAGGAATAAAGGCATCAGACTTGAATGGCTCTAACGGACATCCCCATCTTGAATAATCGTATGTAATGCTCAGGTCACCGTTCTCCAGAATTTTATAGAATGGCCGTGCCTGCTCACTATCTGAGGCTATCCAATAGTTCGCAAGGTCAGGATCAAAATTACCCTTTTTAAGTGTATAATTGAAGTTTTTTCTGAAGCCTTTACATTGTGGTCTGCAAAATAGGAGCTTAAATTAATAGTGCACTGCTTAGCATAAGCAGACCATTCAATTAAATCGAGTTGCTTCTGAATTTTTCAATTCTACATGCTGAATGTAGGTATATCGTATGTACGTACTACGTACCTGTGAGAATCTTCATGGGCGACCAACTTCTTTCCTTTACAGCCCATGGCCGTATGAACAGTAGCACTGGGTTGGACGTGACATCTAGGTAACAAATAACCAAACAAATCGCATATACGCTCATAGTGTTAGTGAAAGCATAAATTTCCTTTTGCCAAGAAAATCATGCACTGGGATGGTTACTGAATACTATTTGAAAAACGTTTTAACCAACCGTAGTGCTGGAGTGTTAACAAGAGTGATTTGTGGAGAGTAGTCGTGTAATTTGTTGTAGTCCGAACCAAAAAATGCATCGATAAGGGATTCATCGCTTTCCTCGTCGTCTTTGTGATCCGGCGTCGACTTAATTTCAATTTTCTATCAAACAAGCAACAAACAATGCGTGATTCATATCTGTCATTAGCTAAAATTACGTGTCTCATTTATACAATACAACAGTAAGAGTTGAAATGAAAAATGAGTACCCAGTTATGCAGATTTAAATCGACTGACGCCTTATTTGTTGATGATGCTTGGACACTGACACCTCTTTCATTTGTTGAAAAAATCCATAAAGGTAAAAGTGTATTGTCATCTTTCACTCGAACACTCACAGACGTTGTTTCCCCAATATCCATTGTAATATGCTTTGGTTGAACAGAGAAAGACGTTGTCTAAAGTACAAAATGATGGGCGTTAATGTTTAATTAATTTACATAGAATATATTTATTTAACTCCCGATTATTACATATTGGAAAACATACCCTGCAAATTGAAAATCCAAATTTCTTCTGCACAGCCACGTCACACATTGCAAAATTTTCAGTATGAAAATTTTTCACATCCCTGTAAAATTGCATGGGAAACTGGAGCAGTCTTAGGGCATACTTTTGCTTATAAAGCGATTGAAAAACAGTGTTTGGAATAGAGTATGCTTTCTTCAGAGCAACCGTCAGAACTTGATGAAGTAGAATAGACAATTTGAATACATTAAGCGGAGTATAAACACAATTTGAAACATTTATTTTAGCAGATAACATAAAACCAGATATATTTTAGCGGATATAGCTAACAGACCTGCTTCACCATTTGTGTTTAGTGTTGGAAAAACCAAATTTTCAAACAATCGATCCTTATCAACAGCCCGGATTGATTCTCCAACTACTAGTCTCGCTTCCCGATTGTATGCAATAGCCCCTCTGGCATAAAACTTCCCAAATGTCATTAGAAGGACCGTTCCAGACACATCTGTTGTAATGATAGGTGGCACATTTAACGCACATAACTGAAAACTCCGCATGTAATGTGTTACATTTTTGGTTGGTCCCGTAGTTGGTGTTGATGATGTTGCGTGGCACAAATCCTGGTCACCTTCTCCACTCGGTTTGCTTGAAAGCCCCGTAGTTAAGCAGTATTCATCTAGTTTTTCCCGTTCATAGTAGAAAGCAGAGTTGAAAAACGTGCTCCCTGTCCGCAAAAAACAGTTGAGTTATGTTGTTAAATGGGAGTACACATTGCATTGTAATCATATATTTAGACTTAATTTTAGAGTACCGAAATTGGTGCTGATGTAAACAACTCCTTTACAGTTTATGACAAAGACAGTCGCAGAACCAGGCATTCGAACTAGTTCCGGTTGAACTTTAATAGGTTTGCTAGAAGCATTTGTAGTCCCTACATTCATTTTGTTTTCAATGAAATGGCAACTAAAAATTCGTTTAGATAGACGCTCGCCATATATCAAAGGAATGTTTTCCTGTTTTGAAAATGATTTTCATTGAGAAAAATATTGTATATGCGTATTAATTAAAGAGTAAGATTCAATATCCCGCTGTAGACATAATTGTTTGATTTACCTTGACAGGAAAAGTGTACAATGCAAAAGAATCTTTTGGCTTGTTGAGATTTGGTCGGAAAGCATTTTTGATATCATCATCACTTCCATAAGCAATTCTGCACAAAGACTAAAATCTTCCTTTCCTCGGGTAACACGAGGATCGAAGTTATCTGCACGCATACTGGCTGACTCTCGTCTCGTTTTGGTGTTTTAACTTTGATCTCTTTGTTTAACAACCAGTATACAGCCTTGGCGTCACATATTCCGTAAAATAAATCATTAATTTCACAAAAACCTGCTCTTGCATGCAATTTAACTATTCAAATTGTAGTTTGTTGCTTTTCATTTTTACCTTGTCATCTTTAAAAGTCTTGTTACATTTGGGAATCGACTCACAGTTGTCGTCTGTCCATGAATCTTCCCAGCCTTCGGCTTTTCTTCTCTTATTTATACGCGAGTGAACCCATTCTGGGGTCTTGTCCAAGTTTTCATTTTTCCGTCTATCTGCCCTGTTAGGCACTCGTTCCTCACGTATTTTAATAATAGTTTTCAAAATTTGACTTTTCTTTTGATCTTTCGGTGCACCAATTGCGAACAGCTTTTCTTTTTCTTCTGTTGTCCTTGAATCCCAAATTGGTTTCTTCCGAAGGTTCTTCAGTAGCTCGTCATCCTCATTAAGGTCATCTTCGTCAGGATTGTTGAGGATGTCAAAGTAGTGGTGCCACTTTTCATACATTTTGTACAAGCCTCGAACTAGATTAACAGGAGAGTGCTGGGTAGATATAATCTTTTGCTCGAATGTACTTCCCAGGTCAAAGGAAACATAAATAAAGTCCTCTTCTTTAAATCCTTGGTAGTACGAATACGCTGCAACAATGCTTTGATCCTTCGTACAATACATGTCTTTGCTGTCGTCTGAATTGGAGCAACACGTGCTAGCCGAGATTTTATTTATGGGGTACTTGAATAAGTTTGTACCAAGCCCCTCAAAGGACTTCAAAATGGATGCATGGAAGTCCAATGTGTCAGTCAGTATTCCACCTACTACAATGATCCCACACTTCATTCCTAAAATAAGACGCTGTTTTGTAAACGTGAAATCCATGACAGTCCTTAAATCCCCGATTGTAAAATCATTTTTGTTTGCGGTTGTTTTCTTTCGGATTCCCTCATAGCAGTGATCATATGACGCTGTTTTGTCGTCCAAGATCTCCTGACAGAGTTTCCGGCAAAACTCCTCGTGATCAGGATGTAGAGTTGCCTCACAATCGGGTTCCTCATTGCGACACATAGCGCCTTCACGGTTTGCTAATTGTGCTAGGACTCGCTGTGGAATAGACAATGGTTGAATATAGTTCTTAGTGATTGATTGTCGCCCATAAGAAAGCCAAATTGGTTGCTTAGACTCAACGTAAGGATTAAGTTCCTCCAGCTTTTCGTGTTTAGAGAGGGCAGCTACCGCAACTATGTTAGTTCCTTCCTGGGCATTACATGGGTAGTTCAAAATTTTTCCGTTATCCCTTTCAAAGTTCAGCATCCAATATTTGAAGTCTTCACATTTCGAATCGTTGTGCTTTGAATTGCTTGGGGGAGTTTTTAGACACATTTTAGGTTTGTTGTCGTTTTTTAATTTCTCCATTGCTTCCTTTACTTCTTTAGCTTTCCTTCCTGGCCACTCAATAAACTGGAAGTCTGCTGTTTTTGCATCATTTTTCTTATCATAATAATACTTCTCCATGTTGTCCAAATCCAAGTATTCCGATGGCGTTGTTGCTGTTTGTTGTTCTTTGGGATCATACGCATATCTGAAGAAGCCTTCCTTACGTATGACAAAACCTAAAGGGTTGCGTCCAAGATTGGTTTTATATTGCCCAAAAGCAATCAAATCTGGCTCAACGTCTCCAATCTTTGTTTTGTCTGCGTAATAAGCTGCAATTGGGTCATTGTTGAAGCATTCCTTCTTCGAGTCAGTAATTTGTTCGTTTTCGTCACTGCCACCATTGGGTTTTATTAAATCAAGCCATTGCTCACTTTTACATGGCTTGCAAGAATCCGTCGGATTTTGTTCTTTAAAGATGCATGGTTCTGGACCTGTACTTCCTGTACATTTGAAAGTCACAAACGTCAGGCTACAAATGAGCAGTTTTACTGCATTGTGCAGTACACACATTTTTAGCTATAAGAATGGGATACCAATTTTAGCATTGGTTTATTTTATGCACAATGTACAAACGCTGAGGTCGACGAGACTTCCACTGGATGGAGGGTACAAGTTTTTTCTTAGAAAATAATGGAGATCTACTCCAAATGATAATGGTTTTGTGGTTTTAAGGACAACGCATCGACATGACAACATACTAACTCAATCGTGGAAATGAGAAACCAATGTCCTGACCGGGATTTCTTTCTTTGTTTTAATAAACTGAGACTGATTGTAATTGTAGGAAATGCATGAAATCGGATACTT
>JAHZNG010000589.1:0-11956 GCA_027744375.1 Orchesellides sinensis
GTACATGGAGGAACAGTTTGGGAAGACGGTAACTCCAAAAACCATCAGGCGTTACCTCCGGAAACACGGCATTCGAGCTCGCACACCCAGGTCAAAGCCTCTGCTTAGCAAGCGAAACATACGGAAACGCTTAGCCTTCGCCCGTGAACACGTCAATGAGACCCCTGAGTACTGGAACCGGGTCCTATGGTCGGACGAGACTAAGATAAATCTGTGGGGCTCAGATGGACATCAGCGTGTCTTCAGGAAGGCCGGCGAGGCGCTCAAGCCGAAAAATGTACTACCGACGGTGAAGCACGGGGGTGGGTCTGTACTTGTTTGGGGGTCCATGGCTGCCAATGGGGTGGGGAATTTGGAATTTATTGATTCCATCATGGACGCTGAGGCTTACGTGGGCATCCTGGATAGGAATCTAAAGGAGTCTGCGAGGAAGTTGTGCTTGGGGCGCCGTTATGGTGGTGACGTGAGGAAACATAGCAATAAGGTGACAAGCTAGTGACCAGATCTATGTTACTTTTCCTTTCACGACATGCTGTCACCCATCATCCCATCTCATCCCTCCCCGTCCCAGAGTAATATGCTCGTTTGCACGCTCTTGACAGTGAAAGTGAATGAAAACTGGGTTGGTGAACACGACGAAGAAACTGTTGTCAAGTTTCAGTATTTCCGTTCTGATTCGTCCACGCTTATGTTTATTCCAGGAAATCTTTTACTTTCACTGCTTGGCAAACTCCTATCCAATGGTTTTCACAAGATATACACAAAGACACATGCTGTTATTTACATATATACATATAAAATATATGAAACATCTTGGGTGATTCCCCAAATCATCCATCCACATGTGGGTTCTGGTTCTGGTTTCTGATGCTTCGCAGGTATTGAAAATTCCCAAGTCAAGTCAGCATTCATGTATACCCTTTTGTTGATATTTTATGATTGCTTCCGCAACTTCTGGATATCACATGAAGCACCAAAAGACGCCAACTTACTCGTATTCCCATTGAGCTCGCATTCTTTTTGTAACGATTGGAAAAAACGGAGGGTAATTTTTTATTAGGTAATGCTACATTCCCTTTTCTCTGTCGTCTGACTGACTCATACATACTAGTATAGTAAATATCCTAGTCTACAATAATATATGTATATGGGGCTCCAAGACAAATGTTCAACAGTCGCAAAAATAAAGATAACCAGAGTTGCTTGCTTTTTCTGTGTAACTGTTTTTTGTCTCATATATGGAGAGCTTTTGTTACTACACATATTTCCCTCCATTTTAAGAAAGACTCCTTCCTCCTCAGAATTTTTTTTGGAACGAAGCCTAAAACTGTTGGTATCTCACTGGACTTGCACTTTAATATAATATTTCTTATCTTGCTTACTTTCTCTCCTTTTCTTGTGCTCTTATTCTCTTGATTTCCTCCTTATTATTCTCATCTCAACTGACTTGAGAGAGTAGGAGTAAAATTCTTCTACTGCTACTCAACTACCACTCGCTCATTGTCCTGCTCTCTAGTAAGATTGTAAGATGCTTTATATGACTACTTTTCGTTCTGGAAGAATGGTCATACATCCACATTATCAAATACGGACACATACCTATATTTTTAACTTTTTAAGGAAAGGCTTTCTCTGTAGCTGTCTAGCAGATATATATGTATAGTATATACATCACTTTACTTGCAACTCTGGGTGGCATGGTGTATACTGTTCAGTCAGCGTTACAGACTTGAATAGATAGAAAGAGTAAGAATGGGGGTAAGAACAAGCCATATCTTTTGGTTTGGAAGCTCAAAGGAAAGAAAGGAAATTCAACAAGAGGAGAGCTCTCTTGTAATATTATCCGAGAAATCCAGTCGGCGGGCTTTTTTTCCATGCCTTAAAAGACCTAAGTATATGTACTTGTATGTATGGTAGTATGTATATGAACACGTTTTCATTTCTTCACATTCTTCTTTTTACTCTTGATTCAAACAATGGAAAGTACCTTTTTCTTAAGTTATAAGAGGACACGACATAAAGACTTGTCTTTCTTTGCTTGCATTTGTCCATCGTATGGTTTGGACTTACAAGTAGGGAATTCCAAAACGAAACATGGTGCTCTAATGCCATAAATACAATAAAAATGGGGGTAAGGCTTGCTTTCTCTGTTTGTTGTTGATTGTGTGATGCTGGTAAAACACATCTAGTTTAGGTATGCAGCCTTTGAAAGGAATAAAGAAAAGTGGCAGTCCGAAAGCATTTAGGGTAAAAATACGTAGTACTACTCCCTTAATGAAATGACATCTTGAAGGGAATTCCACCGCATTCTTTGACAACATCTCAAGGTAGCGAGCAACCAAGCAATAAAAACCGAGAATTTGTCACGAACCTAAAGTAGAAAATCGGTTTGAAATAGTAAAATTGAAAAGATGAAACTTCGATTCAGCATCGCAGTATAAAAATCTACAAGTAAACATGTTGTTGAGCGCTCTAAAACTAAAGTTCTTTCCGCCCACATACAGATATAGAAATGTTTGCGTTAAGCCTTCCAATATGCAGATTCTTGTGGGGGATAATCTCGTACTGTATTTTGTTATTAAGTATGGGAGAAAAGACAAACGAGAATATTCAAGTAGCTATAAAACAATATCTGTTCGGTTTTCGGTTTGGTATTTTTACGCGTAATAATGCGTAGATTCTACTCAATTTTTGTAATCTGGTTTTCCGGCTTGTTCAGGAGCAATAAGACTTTACCGGATAGCGTTGTTCTCATGTCTACATCCGCTTTAATTCTTTGTTGCATTCTATTAAAGTAATACTCTAAGGTGCACCATTTACTTATAATTATTCAGCAATGCCTTGCTAGGGATTGAACTGATCGCTAGTTTACTGCTTCCATATTTCTTATCGTGACAAGGATTATTCTTAATCTAACTCATAACCACAAACCTGGTTGGAAAATTGCGTATTTTTTATAATGTTCCTTACCGTATCAAAACTTGTAGTAGAAAACTTTCTTCGCCTCTGTACAATACATAAGATAGGATTTGTGCGAAAAGTAACACCGTCGAAGACCATTGGAATAAATTTTTAAGAAGGCGATAAATATAAAATAAAGCTTCACTTAATTTCGTGACGGAAGTGGGAGGAAATTAGATGTATGTATATATCTACTCAACTTTATTGGACAAGAAAAATGAACTATGTACCGAATTCGATTCAAGCTCAAGTATGAGCTTACACGTCCTTGTTTGCAGTTCCACAACCTTGTCTGCAGAATTAAAGTTTCTACATAAACCGAACCAGTGTCTGGATAGGATATGCTGTCAGGCAATAGAACCAAATCGCTTTCAAAGTTAAATACAAATCGCTTTCAAAGTTAAATACAAATCGCTTTCAAGATAGTCCCGAACATTTTTAAGACTCCAGTGATAATGCTAACGAGTAAGGCTCGAATGTTTGAATATTCATATTGTGTATGTTTTATTTGTCAAAACTGAACTGCATACTTCTGTCTTGTTCTCCCTAAACTTACATTCCGACTTCAAATCTAGCAAGTGGATGTGGCATATAGCCTGCAATAGAAATAAAACTGATAATGTTTTTTTGTAATGAATCCTTCTACATACTTCTCATATCTCCAAACACTACAGTTTTGTTCTATGTTTTACCATTCACCACTTTTACCATAATATCATTTTGTACCTAAAGGCCTTCGTTGATTATTCCATTCCATAAAAACCTATCCGATGCGACGACGATAAAGAACCTGAGAAGCTCTTTTCCTGTTCTGATGGTACAAGGTAACCTAACCATGCTGTAGTAGCTTTTCTTACTTAAAGCTGTAAATTGACGCGAGTTGTTTAATACTTACTTTTATACAGTAGCAATGCACCAGCGTTAATACTAAATTTCTCAGCTTGTGAGAGAGTTGTTTCTTGGCCGGTCGGCTTGGTGCATTATAAAAATGTTTGAGTTTGAAAAAAGCTTGACTTGTATGGGCAGGGGAGCGTGCATGGGAACTTTCTTTGTGTGGTAATAGTGTGGTGGTGGTGACGAAGGAAACTTGTGTGCTCCTATTTATGCTCCTTCTCTGGTCCTGGGTTCTGGCTGGTGTGATGCCGACTAGAATCTAAATAAGTGAGCCAATGTGAAGGTACACATAGACAGAGGAAAAGAAGTTCAGAAGACTCACATTCTCATGTGCTCGACCCAAAGAAGAAAAAGCTTCTATAATGCATATTGTATTCCAACTCTGCCATGGTAGTATTTATTCAGTAGTAGGCCAGTGAAATAGTGAGCGTATAAGAAGTGAACAAGGGAGTGCGAGTTTGAGAAGAGGGAACACTAGAGCACTCTAAAAAGCAGATCCTCCAAACCATTCCTCCAGCCTCTTGGCTTAAGAGACTGCGAGGAATTTCCAAAAAACCGTTAGTTCACTTTCAGCCCTTTCCCTGTTCGGGCAGTGAAGTAGAAAAGAGCAACACCACTGTCGCTGCCACTTGTACACATTTTTCAGCATTTTGCTCCTCCTGACTTTATAGCGGCTTCAGAGAGGAAGCTTCAGCTACTAAATTTTTTTCTTCTTCAAAAAATCTTAGGTGTTATGAAAACTTAGTAGTGGTCGTAGCACTTCAAAAGAGAATTTACCCAGTTGTTACATTTTACATCCCGCAGTTTTTCTACCCATTATAAAAGCTGACAGCTAAGCTTCGACTTTGAAGACGGAGCAAATTTAAGCCACTTGCAAAAAAGTAAGACAAGACAAGAACCTGTTAATTCTCAAAAATGCCTTCTTCTTTTAAGCTCAACAAGGAACAGGAAATGGCAGTGTAGTAGGGAGGGATAAGATTTGCACCGTGTGTGTCTCACTCAGCAAGCATCCCATCTTTGTCGGCTACACCCATGTAACTTTTTGTGGAGGAATTGTGTTTTAAGCCCAAAAAGTAAAACTTCAAGTTTTGCTCTTCTCTTTCTCTTCTTTTATATTATTGCTCAAAAAACATATTATTCTCAAGGAGTCCTTTTCCTTACTTCCATAGACTTGATTAAATAAATTTCTTTCCAAGGAAATTGGCCAAATTTCATCGTTTAACACAAATTAGCTCGGCCTCTGCTCTTTCTTTTGACAGTTTTAAGCTGGAAAAACGGTATAACAATAGCAGCTATAATTTTTACCCCTTGTGAATATCATACATTTATACCAAGAGTCAGAAATAAGGATCTTATATGCATTTTTTGTGAACTCGTCGTGCAGTAATAGTATTAAACTAGAATTGTTTGCCTTGCTCCGCCAATCTCCCCAAATTAACAGCATTTTCAAGAATAAGGATCTTATATGCATTTTTTTGTGAACTCGTCGTGCAGTAATAGTATTAAACTAGAATTGTTTGCCTTGCTCCGCCAATCTCCCCAAATTAACAGCATCTGCAAGAACACTCAAGTAAATGACCTTAAGAAAGAGGGAGGTAGAAAATACGGTGGGAGTTTCAGAGGATTTACACGGCAGGCCAGCACTATAAGCAGATTGAGTAGTTACGGAAGTTGAGTTCTTGTTAAGCTTCAGTATTACCTTGAAACTATCTTTTCCGCTAGCAAAGATATTTAATTTTTTTACATGAACTATCTTTCCCTTCTCTTGGATATTCTATTTAAGAAAAACTATTCCATCTTTAAAAATACAAATTAATTAAATGTGTGAGCATAAAAATTACAATAATCACACAAAAATGAAATGTTTGCATATTAACCTAGTCAGCACATTGTTTGCTCGCAACCCATCTAAATTTGACAACTTCCATGTCAGTTTCGAATGCTGATAAGCCATGAAATATGCAGTAAAACAAGACAGAACAGACGGATTGTTTGTTTATCAAACATATATACATACATACATAGTTGCATATATATTTTATGTGCATAAGATTCTCAAAAGTAAAGTGGGCAGGCTTCTTTAATTATGTCTATTCTCACCATCATTAATGTTGTAGGCCATACATGCCAAACAGGACAAAACAAAGTATCAAAAATTGAGGGGACGTACAGAAGCCTTTACGTTGTGTATATGTCCATTTGTGTGTGTGTACTTATGGGTTCATGACGTGTGAACGAGTGTGTATATTTATTTACATAAGCACTCCCACCTATTAACATTTACGTTTAGTGTAGTAAAAATTGCATTTTTCCTTTTTAATGTATGGAGTCCATTCATCATTATAAATGAAGAAAAAAATGAGGAGGAGGCTATAAATGTAAGTCAAAGTCATTCTCGTGTCGTTTTTTTTCAAAGCTATTTATAATTATAATAGGTTTTTAGAGATTGCTGCAAACTGCTTTTTTCCGACATTTATGAGCGTTTAAAATGTTTTTATTAAAAGAGAAGATTAAAGTGAGAATGAGAGAGCGGATTTCTTTGTTAAACGTTCTTTATTTCTCGTCCATGCATTTTATAGCAAGCAAAATGAATGCCGATAGTCTGGAATTGTAGGTGTACATTGCATACATCATATTCTCTTCATTGCACAACACATGTTATTGATACACACACATACCATAATTTACTTGGCATAAAAGTATGGATTATTTTCTCTGCATTGTGTCCATTTGATTCTAAGGACTGGCCAGTGTACGACAATTGTAACGTCATCGGCGTATACAACGAATAGTGATCGCAGTAAATAAACCTATAACTAAATTATTGGTTGTCTAAATATTAGCCTAAATCTGTAACATGAGTCTTAGTTGACAGGATAATTTGTTTTACCTTGAACTTTTTTGTTTGCAGAGACGAATTCCTATAGTACGACAGCACAAAATTCACCAATAAAGGTTGTCACACTCAGAGGGAGCCCTGAAGTCAAACTGAGATCCAATCCAACGGTCATTTATATAACTGACAAGGGATAAGAGACATGAGATATAGCGAAGATCTGACGAAAGGCATTAAGAAAAGTATAACATCGTAAGCAATGGATACATGACAATCCATATGTAATTCCCAGCAGCAGAATAACCCAAGAACACTGGTTTATCTTAACATTATCATCACCAAAACATATTCAACATTGCTCTCAAGGTTTGAGGATTCGGGGCTAAAACGAATTACCATGATCTGCGCTGTTTGAAGAGATGTTGTTCTTTGTTGAACAAAAACGAGTAAATAAATACAGCGATATAATATAGATAGATGATGGCTCAACAAATTCTAATCCTTTCCCCTGCTTTTCCATAAAACACGATCGAGTCCAACCAATCTTCGCCAGCCAGCAATGGGTTGAATGTTGAGCTAAAAGCATATTTTTCCGGGAGGACGGGAACAAAAAGGAATCACGTTCAAAACCAAAGCCACGTTGTTTGTTGGTTCGTTCTTTGTAATTATGGAAGTTGCGCTACCGGAACCATNGTTCATTCTTTGTAATTATGGAAGTTGCGCTACCGGAACCATAAACCACGTTGTTTGGAAAACAGGACGTTTAAACGTCAAGTCATCCAATGTTATGGCATTGGCATGAACTGAAGAAAACATACAAAACTGAAGAAAGACAAATCATAATAATAAAGCGTACATACAGATTATGTACCACTATAAGCTACACAAACAATTTGTGTTATAATAGTAATGCGATCAAAAAGGCACTTTAGAGAACGCTACATAAATTCGGTTAAGTTTAAATGTGATATATTGGTTTATACACAGAATTTCTTCGGATTTACTGTATGGTTATCCTTCCTGTCGGAAAGTTACCTACTTATAACATCCTGATATAATGCAACTGACACGGAGACGACGTCTACCAAAAGTAATCAAAGTGCAACTGTTTGATGAGATCAAGCTTTCTTCGTTTCCCCTGTCTGCCTATTTAGGTTTACATGGATTTGAATAATTCTTTTCACTGGATTTCTTGGAGAAACTTGTATAAATGTTATTGCAAACAACAAGGGAATAAATGGGAATGAAAAAGATAAAAGTGTTTTTTTTACATAACATACACAAGTATACTAAATTATTCTGCCCTTGACTGTAGAACAGAACAACATTTTGTGTTGTAAATATAAGGAAGATTTGTGAGAAAAATGTTCCTTTTGATGTAAAGTGATGGTGCATTACCTCTCCTTATAAAGTTTTATACATAGGCTTATTCTCCCTCTAAAAATATGATGAGTGAAATGGACGGTGGTGATAGATAAAGAAACAGAAAACTTTCGTAGTATGCTGTTACTGTGTATAAGTAGAAAGAAACACCTAATAAAAAAGCAAGAAAGAGAAATGGTTTAACTTGACAGAAGAGAAAAGCCCATGAAAAGAGCACCAGCTTCAACTAAGCAAGAAAATTGGTACTGAGATTTTTCACGGGTACTTCTGTCTCGTGTGTTATTATAGAGCACACTTGAAAAATCTTGTTTTCTATTAAAAGGGTTACCGGAAAGAAAAATTGCTTCAAGAAATGCGCAACTATTTGCTTTAGTTGAAAAATACCATCATCTCGTATTGACACTTGGGCATTTTTTATATAAAGTAGGAAACTGAATCTACAACTGGTGCTGTATGATGACGGAAGACATGAAAAAGAAGAAATGATAATCCTACTCGCTATATTCTTTAAGACTTTCGAAGAAATCGTGGGATTTGTTCTTTAGTACAATTTTGGGACATTTTTATACATAACAAAGTTGCAAAGTCCAGCAAACTAAGAAAAGGACTTGAAATGAAAATTTGGCTGAATTCAATACATTCATCATTGAACTCCGTCAGAGTAGTTTCTTAATTGTTTTGGGGCAGTTGTTGCATATATTTATTACTTGTACTAAATTTTCCTTACTAATACGTACGAAGTACAGGAATTTCTTGTATGACACAAGGCCTAGTTGGAAGAGTTGGGCAAAAAGGTAGAAACACACACGCTCATGACGCAACAACAACAAGGAATATCCAGCAAAAAAAAGTTTTTCCGTTCTTCCTAGCAAAATCCAAAATAAGGCTTTGTTGTCTCAGAGAAAAGCAATAAATTTCTTCTAAAAACTCATAAAGCTGCTCTACCATCCTAAAATATAATTTACAGCAATGATCACCATCTTTTCTTGCTCGACTCCTTTCCAGCCATGGGAGTTTTCTTCACTATTCTTTTGTTAAAGGAATAGAAACAACTTGTACATAATACAATGCTTATTATGTTGACAGAGACTTATAAGTTACAAATTAGAACTGTTTGCAAAATATAATACGGGTATATTACATTAGACACAAAAAATACAGGCAAAAGTTTATTGGCACTGTAGTTAATGTTCGTTCTAAAGTTACTGTACTGCTCCACGTAGAAACTTCCCCATTCAAAGTTATTGTCGAGAATGAATGTGATAAAAAGAAAGGGTAAATAGTAAATATTCGTGTTGTAGTGTTGTATTCTATACGTCATGGGAAGAAAGTAATGAATGCACTGAACGGGAAATGCAGGAAGAGAAAAGGAACTTCTGGAGAAATTCGTAAATTCACGCAATTCACGTATGCATTGTAACTTTGTAAAAAATTCCTTCCCATCCTATCTTCTTCTATTTGTGCTGTAAAAATTGTGATAGAAATATGATGCGATGTATAAGGTCACGTTGCAGTGAATTGCAAATTTATTAACCTAGCAGCTCAATTAATTGTAGATTATTAGCGCACGGAGACATAAAAGTTAGCTGGTCATATGAACATCAGAGATCGCATCCTTGAACACGTGGAAAGCTCTGTATAAATGTACAACATTTCTATTTCTGGAGAGAATATTTTGCTTATTTCAGACTGGAATAGCAGGAACAAAATATTTACATGCCATTCTTGCATTTAAAAATGTTATTTGGAAGATGTTAAATTAGTCCACACACTAAACTATAACTTGAATGTTTTGTAATGTGATATTGATGCTGGATATTATTGTGGAGAGATATATGCTGCTGGGCAGTTTTTTATTCTTTATGCATGTACACACATAATACTGCTACTATCGTGTAACTCGTTTTGAACTTATTAATAAAAATGTACCTTGCTGTAATGTACGTTAGTGTTAGACGACTGTGATATTCTTTATGCATGTACACACATAATACTGCTACTATCGTGTAACTCGTTTTGAACTTATTAATAAAAATGTACCTTGCTGTAATGTACGTTAGTGTTAGGTAAAACACTGGATGAAAAGAAGCGACGCCGACACCGGTGCAACTGGTCTGTGTCGATGTTCGTGAACTAGATATATATATGTAATTGTGGAGGAGATAGTCTTTCCTGATGTTTACATCTCATGTAAAGTTGATCCATTCACAATATCTTGCTAAATACATTCTAATAAATACATACATACATATGCATACAGTCATGATAAGGAAACTGTACTAAGCGGCGCGATAGACATTTATCCTGTACCTTACTCACTGTTAATAAGTGTAATAATTTGTAAGTGGTTAAATAACCCCTGATTAAAAGTTTGCAAACAACATCTAGTCTTCTTGGTGTAATAAAACTTTTGATGGGAATTTTATCTGCATTTTTTCACAAAGCTTATGATGTAACTGAGTTCTGTACGACTGTGATATTCTTTATGCATGTACACACATAATACTGCTACTATCGTGTAACTCGTTTTGAACTTATTAATAAAAATGTACCTTGCTGTAATGTACGTTAGTGTTAGGTAAAACACAATGGGGTTTTACAATTCTATGCCGTGAGTTTTTCTTTTCATTCTTTGATTAT
This sequence comes from Orchesellides sinensis, assembly GCA_027744375.1. Classification (NCBI taxonomy): domain Eukaryota; kingdom Metazoa; phylum Arthropoda; class Collembola; order Entomobryomorpha; family Orchesellidae; genus Orchesellides; species Orchesellides sinensis. The sequence continues at coordinate 10,715 of JAHZNG010000589.1, forward strand.
CATGACGTGACTGGAGATGTAGTTGGAAATAACGCCTTGCTACAAGTGTAGATTAGTTATGATTATGATACTTCTGTCATTTTAACAATAAATCATCGGAGAAAAGTGGTGTAGTGTTTGTTAGTATTGGAGATAACAACAAATAATAATATCATCATGTCGTATACAAGTAAATCAGAGACAACGATGACGACCACAGATATTGATGGTGTCACCACGTATGAGATCCGCTTTGAACGGAAAAAGTAAGTACATTTTTCATATTCTGGAACGTAGTTCTTGTTCTTGCTTTCAGAATTTAATATAGTAAATGTAATACTTGCTGATCTTGCTTTCATCGGGCTGCTTAAAAATGCAAACTATAAAATATTTGCTTTATTCAGAAAAATCGGGTAAAATGTAGAATCAAATGAGTTTTTAGTTTCAATACAACTCAATATGAATATGCATAGAAAGTGGCCGGATTGTATACTATTTAATGTGTTTTTAGATACAAATATACAACAAAGGAAAATGGCTTAAAATCATGATGATAAGATGCAATTTGTATGGCTTTGTTCATTAAATAGTTTTGTGGAAAAGTGAAATGGTACCCAATATGTATGTGTATGACATTTGAGACATGACTGGCTGATTGCTCATTAATAATTTGTAGGAAATAAACACATTTACACTCCTTCTGAAGTGAAATAATTAAATATGGCACTGCACTAGAAACATACGGATTTAAACTGCTGCCAAACGGGTTGCTGAAGTTAACAATTTTATTAAGTATACTCGTAGTTGACTACTGGATGTCGTGGGAATAAAAGAGTTCCTTACTGGATTGATTAACTTTTGCTCAAGTGTTTTTTGTGTGATACTGCAAAAATGTTTTAATGACGCAGCATGTCTCTTTGTCTGTAAATTCTGCAGTTTTGTTTGATCGAGGAAGTCGTGTTGCACGAAACTGTTGTTCACAATAAAAACTAAATATATGCACACAGCAATGCAACGTTAGATAAGTTAATCATACCATGAGGTCTAGTCGACTATCATTTGCTTTATCCACTAAAATGCAACAGAACACATGCACTTAATCATGATGATAAATAAAAAAATTAATATTCTAAAAATCTGTGTCGTACACACATTACTACGCACTACTCTGGTAGCGTCTGATAATCAGGCACAGAAAATCAGAACCTGTTTGAAGATGTTCTATTGATTTATAAGCTCTAAGCATTTTTCTGTTCTGAATTG
>JAHZNG010000590.1:0-22346 GCA_027744375.1 Orchesellides sinensis
CTTTCACTTTCACTATAACTTTAGATCATCAAATAATGGTCAGAACAATGGATTTTGGAAAGATTACAACGCTTCACAGAGGTCAACGAGTATTAGTTCACGAAATGACTAAAGCGAGACATTACTACGTGGATAATCAAATCGTTTGGTTGATGCACATTGAAATGTATCTTAACCGGCTAACTCATTTGGTGAAGAAATCTCACTGCGTTTGTTACCGGCCACATGAGGACGACCAATTGTTGTTAGCATTTTGTGTATTTAGAACTCCAAAAGTAACCTGGCAATCCGTTGAAGACGAACTGAAAAATTGTCTTCCAGTCCAAATGATTCCAGAGGTCATACAGATGGAGGAAATTCCTGTATTTCCGAATACTGGCATGCCAGATGAAAATAAGCTTTTAAAAGTTTACCAAGATTTACGAAATGCCCGTATGTATAACCTTTACACTTAAATATAATCGATGATAAGTATTTCCCAGCATATAATATTCATTTGATTGTACTATTGTAGGAAAGATTTACAACGACTGGAATACTCTAAAAATCACGTGCCCCATAACTTTACGTGCAGCCAAGGTGCTTGCCTACGTGATTTTTACAATGCTGGGTGTCCCTATCTCCGTCCTTGTTCAGACGTTTTGGAACACGACTTTTTTAAATATCCGCCGAGCTTCAGTAACAAAGGCCTGTTTTATAGTGAAGGAGTTGCACAGAAACCGGTATCCAATATGTAAGAAAAAAATATGTTTTTATTGGTAACATAACTGTGACTTACAGCAGTCAATACAATAAGTATGACAGTAGTTTGTCATTTCCAACGTAGACATTGACGATTTCTTATGGGCGGAATCCTTGCAGCAGCTTACCGAGAGAATGGTTGAAGCAAGGCGTGAACGGGGATTTTGCAACAAGGCATGTGTCGCAGCGGATGAAGTGCTTTTTGTGAGAAATCGTTACAAGTTGGAAATGATGGTGCAAAGCAACCGGGTCGCGGTTTGCAGCTTACTTGCAAAATGCTTCACTTTGAGGGACCAACTTGACTACTTTGCCGAAGTTGGGTTTAATGACATGAGGAAATTTTTTGACTCCACGTGGGCTATCTATGTATCGAAACGATTAAGGTGGGTTTGGTTCACTTTAAGAATGTTACCTGTATTAAATGTTATTAAGTCTCTACCCAATAAAGTCCTTTATGCAACAGTCTTGTAATACGGAAAAAGAAAAGAAACAAGTTAGTTGGGGCTGTGTTGAATATAAGCTGGCGTGACGAGTTGGAAATGACGAGAAGTACTGTGCCAAAAGACGTAGCATATAAACTGGAGCTTATTCATTATCTCGAGAGTAACTTAACGTAAACGGCAATAACAACTTCAGAAAATGTATGGGCCAAGATATTTGATGTGAATTTAAAGACGGTTGATTTGTTTGACTCCTCTAGCGATTCTCACTTCCCCCAAGATAAGGCACACGTACTTCAAGTTTGTTATATTGGTTTGGATGCTAGTGTTCTGACGACGTATGAGGTACACGGACTCTATGATAAAATAGTACGGAGCATGCTACTTGTTGCTAAAGTTAGGGGATTTACAGCTATTGTCATTATCACCTACGATTTCTTCAGCATGGTAAAAACCATCTATGTATTCAAAATAATGGCAGTAACTTTATCAGTGGTTAAAATATTGGTTGTGATTAGTATTTAATGATTATGGGAACCAACTGCTGTTTACGTAGGACATTTGTGTTAACAGCTATGGTTTTCAAGTCGCAGCCGAATGTCAAGTCAATCAATTTGTGGCTTCAGATGGACTGAGACCGTATGCACTCTGTCCAGACTCAATGGTAACGGAGAAAACGGTATGAGTTTTGTTTCTTTATAGGTTTATCATTTATTTTTTACCTTCGGTGGGGCTTTATTCCAGATTGCAACACTCTGCTGGAAATTGCTGAGTACGGTTCAAGAGTTGTCTGAACCTACCACACATGGCAAAAAGCGGAAAACGATTCAGCTCACTTATGATCACAAGAAACCTTGGAATGACTGAAAGAGTTAGAAGTAGAAGTAGGTTATAGGAAGGGTTATGGGGAATCTTGAATCTATGAGTTTTTAAAATATTTAATTCTTGCTAAATAATATTTAATATTTGTTTATTACACTGAATTTGGTGTTTAGAGTACACTTTTAATTATGAAACACAGATTTATTTCATGCATAGTTAAAATACTTTTGTAAACGATTGATCTACATAAAAGATATATTTAAAATACTAAACGTATCCAGAAACATTCTGGATCGGTTATATTAAATTTAATCCTACTACCACTCCCCCACTCGACCACACCTACTACATTAATATGTATGTGGAGCCGTGTTTCGTTTATGCAAAGTTTCTTAGGAACGCAGGTCATATAGATCATAAAGTTGCTAGTTGTTTCAAAAAATTTGTTTTTTGAACCATTGTTTTACGCATTCAATGATATTTGAAAATGATGCCAATTTTGAGAAGTGAAAAGATTTCTTTAAAAAATCTACTACTGTGCAGAGAAAATCGACTTTAATTACCCTAAAAGCAAAAATGCCCTGTTTTAGTTGTGGTCCGAGTACGAAGCTACACAAATTACTAATTTTTAAGAAGCTTATGCAGATTGTATGCTTATATTACTCTGATACTTTTCTTTCAAACAGAGCCTCAAGAAGGTGTCTTATCTGGTCAACAAACAAAAATTGACCCTCATTTTGACAAGCCAATTATAAAAATATTTGAGGAGCGTTTGGAGCAAAGACGAATAGATGGGAAGAAGGCAGCAGTGCACTTCTCTGACCGATCCACTTTAACATACAATCAGGTTATCTTTTACAAAATGTTGTTCTCAAAGGAAAAGACTATTTAGTTATAAACTTTGCAACTTCGTTTACAACTACATCCACCTTAATTTTTATGTCTTTAATGTTTGGTTTAAAGTTGAACGCGTTTGCATCAAGTCTAGCAAAGAGCATTATTGAGCGTTTGGGTTACGACTATAAAGTAGAGAACCCTGATCACGAATTAGTGGTTGCAATATGTTTACCAATGTCAGAAAAGTCTATTGCGCTAATCTTTGGCATTTTAAAAGCTGGGATGGCTTATCTTCCATTGGATCCTAACTATCCCGAAGATTTGCTCATTCAGGTAAATAAACGTAACTATCAGATTTTACACAACCGCAATTTGTTGCAACTATTCTTCTTTTAATGCCATTGTCTGCTTTGTTAATCACAACTTGCAGATAATTTCAACATTCAAACCTGTAATGTTAATAACAGACGACAACGGAAAAATCTTTAACAAATACGATGTTGACAAATTCAACTCCCTGTGCATAATGTGCTCTGTTGAAGAGTTATGGTTAGAAACGGACTTTGCCCCGGAGCCGAAAACTCGACGACCCACTTTGGATAGAGCATGGGATATTGATTTCCTGGAAACACCGAATAAAGATAAAGACGCGCTAAGGCGCGTTGTAATATTTCATTCGTGTGGTTTACGCAACAATCCAGTTGGTGTCAGATTAACCAATCAACCCATCATTAATATGGTTCTAAACAACTGGAGGAGATTTAACATTAAAATTAAAGATAGCTGCTGTATGACTGTTACGATTGCATCGCCCTTATCACTCCCACAAATATTCGTACCATTATTGCTTGGATCTACGCTTCACTTGTTTCGAAGAATTGACGTGATTGATATTGAAGGTCTTATAAAGAGTGTGTCCTGGTCAAATATATCTAGATTATCGATTCCTACACATTATCTGAGTGACTTTTTGAACTGCATTGAGTTCCAAGGAAGGGAGAAGATGATGAAACACCTTAAAAATTTAAGGATGGTTGTTTGCTCCGGTTCACTTGTAGTGCATGATACTGTAAATTAAATCTAACATTTTTTGTAGGTTACTTTATTACCCTAATGGGCACTTCTTAGATATTAATTATTCCTTAAAATTTTAAGGTTAAATCGTTCTTTGCCGTGTTCAAAAAAGGGGTTCTGTTGGGTAATTGTATTGGCTCTGTTGAAACCTCAGGAGAAATTGCATTTGAGATTTACAAGTCATTGAAACATTACGAATCAAATCTTGCAATGGGTCGGCCTACGCTAGGTAACATTATAATCCCCATTCCTTATAATTTTTTGGTTAATTGCTCGGTGCTCGATGTACATTTTTTAGTGATTTATGTACTTATTACAACAGGCACTATAGTAAACAACGTGAGGGTCTTTGTAATGGATGATAATACCCTGCAACCAGTTCCTGATGGAACTCAAGGGGAAGTCTGCGTATCTGGCATTTGCCTCGCCTTAGGTTATGTCAACGAAGAACCGATGAAAAGCGGTCAAAGTGAAGGAAGCCCTTTTGTTAAGAATCCACATCAAACAGGATCATCACCCGGTAAAATAGGCAATAAGCATTTTTGGATGAAAAATAAAAATAAAATTCAATCATTTTCTTATTTTTTTTTACATAAGTCTATGGTAGGCTCTTTAGAACAGGCGAGTATGGTCAAATAATGAAAACTAAGAGTGGGAAGCGGAGACTTTACCGTGAGAATCAATAGAAAATGAATAATACGCTCATTTTAACCTAATTTAGTTAAACTCTGATTTATCATGCAAAGCGAATGTTTTACGCAACAGTGGAAGGTCGGCATGATTCACTTGTGAAGGTGCGAGGAAACGTATTTTCGACGGAAGACGTCAGAGAATTCCTTAAAGACTTCCTGGATTGTGTGGATGACGCGTACGTGTTCGTGTCACACGCAGGTCAGCAAAATTAGTAACTTTATATTTGTTAAACAATCAAACTAATGATAAGTTCATGTGTTTTTAGCAGGTAAAGCTAATCAAGAATTAATAGGCTTTGTATGCTTACGAAGTCAGCTAAAACCAGAAGATGTTCCGACTCCTGCCGAGTTTGAATTCACACTTAGAGACTATCTCCCTGAATGGGCTATCCCGGATGAGATAAAGCTAATACGAAAAATTCCTGTGCATGGTCTCGCCAAAAAGAAAAAGCTCTGTCCATACTGCCTTATCCAAATATTCCGGAGAGAGAGGGAGCCTGGTAATTTGGATTGGGATTTGGCATTCTTGTCTGATAAAGATGATGCTGCTGTGAAAGCATTGATAAGGGGCATGTTTAAATTCTGCTCGCTTCCAGTCACCACAGTGCTTGAAAATCTAAACAGAAGCTTTTATGATTTGGGGGGCAACTCACTAAATACAATTGAGCTTTTGACGTTTTTTAACAAGAGTGGCTATTTCGTTGGTAGAAAAACATGAGAGATTTAAAATCAATTCTTTTTATTTAGACCATTCTGACCGATAAAATGCGTTAAATCATTTATTTGTAGACATTAAAGATATTTTGGAAGCGTCCAGTCTACAAGAACTGATTCAGATTATGAAACACAAAAAATCTTCAGAAAAGCCTAAAGCTGATAACAAGTCAATAGCTGAGGTTCGACCAGAATTTTACATGTCTGCTGACATTCTAGATGCTTACTGTCTCTCAGCTTTGAATACAAAATATAAAGACTCAATAATCCAGTAATTGATGTATAATAAAAACTCAGGCAAATCACACTTGCTTTAATCATCTTTCTGAATATTAAAAATAACACAATTGCTTAATTTTCAGACTTCTTTCTACAGCGTATGCTAACAAAAATGAATTGCAAGACTATCATCTAGTCCCACTGGACGACTTCCGACAATTTTTCCAAACGACCTGGTCTTTATATTTGGATAAGGAAGGGAGTATTTCTGTGATGGCTTTGAAAAATAATTCAGAGAAGCATTTAGTCGGAGCTTTACTTGCATATGACTTTTTTACTGAGATTGATAGTCAGCAAGTAATGAAGCCAGTACATGAGTTTGTTCATGATGTGAAGGGATGTTGCGTGTAAGTAACGAAAAGCATGTATATGTTTACAATAACAATGTGTTGATGCTGATTGAGTTTATATCCTTGCGATTTGCTGGTTGGCACCACAGGCAACTCGTACCACCTTATCGATTGGAAACTTTAGAAATTGCGTGGTTGGGTACAACAGCGAGTCTAGTGGGAAAGAGAGAATGTTCGTGTTGTAACGATATTGCTTCATGGGATTATTACACGTGCGCAGGAGACGGGATACTCTGGAATATTTATTGTTGTGAATAATCCTTTAGTCAGGGTATGTTATGGAAAGTTTGCGTATTAGCTACTTGTTACTCTAATAATTCCAACTATTAAGGTATTATTACTATTCACGAATGTCTCCAGGATTTGTGCATTGATGTCTTTGGTTTCACCTTATTGGATGACTACCCCGCAAATAAATACGTTAACCCGAAACAAGTACGTCCGTACCATTTGGCAAACGATACTGTAGTTGCAGCAGCATTGTACCTACGTCTTAAAGCATTTAAGGAGCCTGGTGACTCAACCCGTAAGGTGGATCCTGGAAAACTCTTTCGAAAGATGGAAGACAGCGGATTGGGATGCGAGAAATTGAATGAAATGGAAAGCAAAGGGGACTTCGGAGGAGCTCGAAAAAACTTGGAATTAAAGAGTGCTCTAAGTAAATCTAATGAAATTAAATCGTATTGAGTTAGCTGTAAACATTCATAATATTTAGTTGTGACGCATTTTAATTTTGAAAAATAAAGAACAAACACGTTAACAAGAATTAAAAAGTTACATAGCAGAGCTTTCTGTATGCATATATACTAACTTGATATAGGAATAATGGTTAGGATAGGTATGCTGAACGGGCGCATAATTAAGTCAACCAATGATTATAAATATTTTGAATTTTGAGCTTGTGTGCAGCTGGAGTTGGCATAAATTGAGGAAAAATGAAACAATAATTTTACATCTAATTAACCGCTTTTAATGTACACTGGACATTAAATACTGCTCAGAAGCTAGTCCTCGCGCAAAGTCCTTGCATACATTGGAGAATCGGATTTTGAACTGGCCGAACTGCAAACGATATTTTACGTAGGTATGTCAGCAAAGCATTTTACTTTCCTCATCCACTTATTGGTTCATCCCACGCAATGAATATGATCGTGTTGATAATGATCATGTTCAAGAAAAGTTGGCTTTAAAGGTTACTTTTATTATATTAAGAACAATCATCGCAAGACATTTGGAACCGCGTAGCAGACAATACATAAATATTATATACAATGCTGTAATTTTGAAACTACATACTTACATTATGGATACGTTGGCTATCATAAAAATTCTTCTGAACATAAAATGTTCTGTTGTACTGAGCCTTTCATATTGAAGGCCAGAAAATGCTTTCTGATTACGGTGTTATTTTTCTAATAGTTTTTTTGGTTTACACTATCCTTCTAAGAAAAAATTACACCTTAAACAAACCTGTGTGACACACCAAAATGATTAGAAAGATTACTTCAGCATTTTGGTACCCTCTAAGAATCCTCCTTCTATTTATGCTCGCACCTTTCGTGACGATTGGTTACTGGTTTCTCATTATCTTTTTTGCTCTACCTTCCCAAATATTTCGAAAGTTTGTCGCATCCACCGCTCGTCAACTAGATGGTGACTTGTGTAATCTTGTAACAGCAACTGGAACTGTGCCAGGACGAGATTTTCAAGATTGGTACTCACAACCTTCCCAGTCAATCGCGGTTATTATTAAATTAAAAGGCAATTCCGTTGATCTCCAACACATCCAACAGTATGTGCTTCGGAATGTGGTTCACAAGTGGAATGCTAGAAAAGAACAGCTTGAATATCCTGAACTCCAACAATACTGCACCAAGCGATTAGGCTACCTTTTTTTCAAGTGGGATCGAAAATTTGACATCTCCAACCATGTAAAACTATTTAGGTCCCGGGGGCTCATCCATCATCATCACGAGGGCCTGGTGGTCAACGACGAGAAGTTGATGGAGATTTGGGAAACCTGTATGAGACGACCCTACATGCTGAAAAGATCACCTTGGGAAATGCTCGTATTGCCAAACTATGATCCAGATCGAATACCTTATACACGAGTTGGGGATTTGGAAGGAATCCCAGTTGGTAAACGACAGAGTGTGATAATATTTCGGTGCCACCATAGCCTTGTCGACGGGCTATCTTTTTATAGATTACTTCTCAACCTAACAGATCATGGTTTGGATATTTGGGACAATGAAATTCGATCTATAAAATCTGACTCAAAGTGGATGCGGTTTATTTTTAATTCTAAAGCTATTTTGTTTGGACCAACGAGCATTACATCAGTTTCTTTGCGAGGATTTGATATTCGCAACCCTTTACATTACAAACAAGAAAGGCTAACTGGAAAGTATCGCATTGTGAGATCCATATTGGAGTTGAGTACGCTTAAGAACATAAGACGATGTCATAATGTCTCATTGAGTTCAGTGCTTATTGCAGGGATTACAGGTGGTATGAGAAACTACTTGTTAGAAAATGGAGAAAAGATTGGAATATTACCAATAAGAATGGGTATTCCGGTTCCAAAACCTGGCCATTCGGCAAAATTAAGGAATGAGTGGTTATCTTCAATGATTAATCTTCCTGTGGAAAAGAAAACGCCGAAAGAAAGACTATTGGCGGTAGAGCAGCGTCTGAAGGATGTGAATACTGGCAACCTTTTACCATTCTTATCATTATGTATGACTATGATTGGGGGGTTTCCTGTGCAATGTGTGAGACAGTTGACTGGCAGGTCAGGCATAACTGTATTGTTTTCAATAATGAGGGGACCTGCAATTCCACTGAAGGTTTTTGATGGGTATTCTATGGAAGACATTTTGTATTCGTTTGGCTTAGGAACTGATGATTTAGGTGATGATTATGATAAGACAAAGATATTTATAGCTTTTGGAAGCCATACACGTGATACATCTACAATATTTATGCGCAGTTTTTTTATTCTTCTTTCAGGCATTGGATTTAGTGCAATAAGTTACAAAGGCAAAATTCATCTGATATTGACTGTGGACCAAGGAATTTTTAAAACAAAAGAGAAGGCTGGGCAACTGCTGCAGTTGATTTTAAAAGAAATTGAACTTTTGCAATATGGGGATACTACTAATTTATAAGTTTTGAATTATTATGTCAGTTGATTGATTGTGATACTCAACTATTTTTCATTAAAACGCATTTTAATCAAAACTCTTACGAGGTTTCTTTTCCTTTTGCATAAATTTCAAATTGTAAGAGGGGCTCATTGTAGAATCAAATGACGGCTGTATGCAAAAATAAATAGGGAACTTGCACCTTCATAGTAAAACATCATGGCTGCTTTACAGTGTATATTTAATGTTTAATTTTTATGTATAAGGTCTGTTTTTTATGTGTTAATTCACGTGGGAAAGCCTTACATGTTCTATGCACCATTTCTGTCGGTGATAATAGTGCGATCAGTAATAAGTGTTACAGTAAATATTCCAATAATATGCTATAGACAGAAGAAGTCACGGAATTTCCGTAGACAATCGCGTCTGTGCCGTGCTTCATCGCAGCCTTTTGTATACAAATACTTACGTACGAACAATCATGTCTTTACAAAGATCTATAACGCATGTTTACTACCTCTAAAAGAAATATTCGTAAATGAACCATTTAAATTCACGAGTTAGTTTAGTATTCATCAATAATATGCTAGTACTGCTTGCACGTATAGCAAATTGCTACATCCGGGCTTAAAATAACAAATAAGTTAAACAATTTTGGTTTTTAGCTGACAAATCCACATTTTACTTTTTTACTGTTTTCTATCCACTGTCCTACATATTTTATTATTGTTGAAAAATGGCAAAAACTACCTCCCGTTTTCTAAGGGAGTTGGTAACAACGCTATGTGTACTTTTACTAGCCATCCCATACACTATTCTACTGCCAGTGGTAATTATTGTAGTTTTTGTGCCATTTAAACTATATAGAAGATTTGTGGAATCCATTGCCCGCAAATTGGATCCTGACCTTGGAAGGATGATCACGGGCTTAAATGCCTCCCAAACTCGGGACTACGATGTGTACACAAAGAAACCATACTCTGGACAAGTTGTCTGCCTCTCTTTCAAGGGTCCCCTACTTTACGAGCAAGTTCGTGATGCATTTTTAAATCGTATTGTTCTAAAACGCGATGAGTCCAAACCATACCCTCCCGGTTCACTATTTTATCCAGAGTTGCAGCAGTACATTACTTCATTTATGGGTTATGCTTTTCTCAAAAGGGATCGTAAGTTTGATATACTAAATCACTCCACTTTTCTAAATAAAAACTCCAATCAGCCAGTAGGAAAACAGGAGGTTATGAGCATTTGGGAGTCACTCATGACCAAACCATTCGAGAAAAATAGAAGTCCTTGGGAGTTTATTATGCTTGATAATTACCAACCTGACCAAGAAGAGCTGGAGCATTGGACAAAATTAGAGGGAAAAAGTGATGGTAAAAGTGACCATTACTGGATAGCATTCCTTCGAATGCACCACTCATTGGCCGATGGATTCTCAATTCAAAAAATGATATCATACTTGTCGGATGAACCTTACGTGCCAGAGTTTTCAATAAGGGAACCATCATTACTTCAAAAGTTTTTATTGAATTTACGGACGGTTGTATTGGGACCATATGACACCATGAATCGCTTAATAAGATACTCAGACTCCTATCACGCACTTCATCGTCCAAATTGTGAACACAGTAGGGAATACTTTGTCGTTGAAAGCAAATTTATTTCGATGAAAACACAAGTTAATTCAATTAAGAAAAGCTTTCAGGCTTCTGCCACAAGTGTTTTGATAACAGCCATATCGGGTGGAATCCGAAGATTTTTGGTTAGTAATGGGAAACCATTGCCAGATTATATTTCAACAGCCGTGCCATTCGCAACACCAGCACATACTGAGAAGCTAATAAATGACTTGTAAGAGGAGTATGCAAATGTTCTTTGAAAAACATGATGTTATGTTGGCAATCTATAATTATTTCATTGTGTGTTGTTGATATTAATTAGCTTATTGGCCCCGATTGGCTTAGGGATTCACTCAGAAGATGCAAAAGAGCGAATGGAATATGTTAAGAAGCAAATGAATACTGTTGACCAGTACGTCATGGATAAGAATGCTGGATTTGTATGTAGATTTGCTAGGCAGCATGCCTATTAGTTGGTTTAGATTTCTCACAAAAAAGTCCCTGTTCTCAGCTACATACTCCACACAGCCAGGTCCCAAGAAGTTCTTAAAGGGATTTGGAAGCACACTTTTGAACGTAGGATTCTCTTTTGGAACAGGATCTGATAGCATTAGTAATCTTTTTAAGAAAAGAATTGACATCTTAACGCTTGAATTCAAAGTTAATTTAATAGTATGTTTTCTTGCTATAGGTTTTGGACTAAGCTCCATCACTTACAAAGAAAATTTTCGTATTGTTCTTTTCATTGATAAGAACGTAATTGGGTCAAGGGATAAGGCGGAAGAACTAATATCTTATATTGGAAATGAATTTGATGTCCTGGAAGGTTACAGCAACAACACCTCCAAAAATTTGGTGAACGAGTTATCCTGGGAAGAGAGCGTGAAAAATGATTGACATTTGATATTGATCACTTGATTGATTTGTAACTACGGTTGTTCTGTAATCGCAACAATAATTTTTGTTTGGAATGTAAAGAAAATAAAAAAAACTGTTGTTATTGCTATAGGTTTTGGACTAAGCTCTATCACTTACAAAGAAAATTTTCGTATTGTTCTTTTCATTGATAAGAACGTAATTGGGTCACGGGATAAAGCGGAAGAACTAATATCTTATATTGGAAATGAATTTGATGTCCTGGAAGGTTACAGCAACAACACCGCCAAAAATTTGGTGAACGAGTTATCCTGGGAAGAGAGCGTGAAAAATGATTGACATATTAGATATTGATCACTTGATTGATTTGTAACTACGGTTGTTCTGTAATCGCAACAATAATTTTTGTTTGGAATGTAAAGAAAATAAAAAAATACTGTTGTTGTAAAATACTCACCCTTTTGTCACACTTTGTGCAGCGGATATTTTGTGAAATAGAAAAGAAACAATAATTGCTTCCATTTCAAGTTCCATATTCCATACTAAAGGAGTGCATACTGGAATCATAATGGATTGTGTAAAATGGTGTAGCAGTAAGTGTACAAATTCAAAAAATTCTCTTTTTAATATTTTTCTACTCAAACGAATCATGCATTTAATTTAGATCTGGGAAAGTCAAAGAGCGTGCTAAAAGGTATAGAATTTAATCTACCAAAAACCTGCACTATTACTGAATACTTTCGGGATTGTCTTATGAACGGTACAATCAAATCTGACTTACCTGCAATTCTTGGGGACCGCCAGCCAGTTGCGTACACTTATCGTCAACTGGACTCTATGTCAACTCTGTTTGGGAAAGCTTTAAGGCAGCTTCTAGGCTTCTGGACATCCAACAACCCTGATGGTGATTTGGTGATGGCGTTTTGTCTTTCAGTCTCTGAAAATATTCCTGTGGTTGTGCTAGCCATTTTAAAGTTGGGTGCTGCTTACCTTGCCATTCCAACTACGTATCCTGAGCAGGTAATCGTGAAGATTGTGGGGGCTGCCCGACCTATGGTTGTGATTACAGAGGAGGATGGCCCAACCAAAGCACGTTTTGATTGCGTGCGTCATTTGCTAACTGTGATCGGAGTTGACACAATTTTGGAGTTGGCTCAGAGTGGAAAGTTTGATGATGTGAATGAAGTTGTCCCTTTAGAAACTTTGGTAAAGCTGTCTAAACGTGTGGCATGCATTGTGTACACAGCCGGTACAAAGGATGAACCCCAAGCTGTTCGAATCGGTCATGGGTAAATTATTGCATGAATTTTCCATCAAAATTCCAATGAATTAAATTATCAACAAGGATTTTGCAATTGTTGTGATTTTCCATGATTTTTAGAGAAATTTTAAATCGATGTCTTTGGCAATACAAGACGTTCCCTTATGCAGGACATGAAGTTGCGTCCATGTCATCATGTATAGAAGATGCGGACAGTATTGCTGAAATTGTTGCTCCAATACTTGCTGGAATTCCATTGTATTTGATATCCACACACATTTTATCCAAGCCACAGAATCTTATAATGAAAATTGAAGAGATACCAAATTAGTCGAATTACCTTAGCTCCACCTGCATTCTCTGCTGTACTGAACGCATATGAAGATATTCTTCTCGAAGACAAAAATCAAGTAATAAACATGCAGCAACTGCGAATTTTAGAAATTTTACAAAAAGTTGCTGGTATGTTTTAAACCTCAAATAATACTTTAACTTAACAAAACTTAGCGTCCGCTCAAATACATAAGGTATTGGGTGGTGAGTGGTGACACATTACCAAAAAAGCTTGCCAAGAGATTTTTCAGCTTAGTTGCACCAACTCCGGTCTCATCCCCTCATTCTAAATCGAAAGGGGATTTACTCTCTCCAGTTCTGGTTCATTTGTATGGCTCAACAGAAGTAATGAGTGATGTTTCATTTGAAACATTTGAAGACCAGATGCATCTTGATATGAAGTTTAATGACGGAAATGTGTCAATAGGGAGACCGATTGGGAACACAATTATTTACATTGTAGATGAAGATATGAGGATAGTCGAGAAGGGTAATATAGGAGAGGTAGCACAGAAATATAGCAAAAATATCATATTCATTTTTTATAAAATAAATCAGAAAAAACGGGATTCTTAAAGATTTGTGTAGCTGGTGCATGTGTTGCAATGGGAGGTTATGTGGGGGAAACTGCAATGAATAATGCCAACCCATTTTGTACAAATCCGTTCACTAAACAGAAAGGATTCTGTTCCATGTATAAAACGGGTGATTTTGGTAGGATTATCGAAAATAAGGGTGGATCATCCTATTTATTCTACGAAGGAAGAACGGAAATGACAGCAAAGGTCGGAGGAAAACAGATAGATTTAAGAAATATCATAAAAGCTGTGAATGACACGAAGCTAGTAGAACAATGTACAGTATTATGCTACCATCCTGACAAGGAAGATCAGATTCTTGTAGCATGTTGCAAAGTATCCCCTGGTGTAGCGCTGGAAGCGTTGGAGTCTGCTGTAGAGAATGAAATTGACGATCAGCAACTCATTCCAAAAATATTTCCTGTGGAGGAATTTAAGTATTTGCCTAGTGGAAGGTTGGATAAGCACAGATTGCTGAAGCAATACCAATATTATAGAATGAATGGTACTTCAAGCTAGTAATATAATATCACATTAAAAGTTTGGGAAAGTATCAAATTTTAAGCCATACCTTTGAATTAATTCGTGTTTAATAGCGTCAGCAGAAGAATGGGAAAGTTTGCATCGGTCTGTCGGTCAAAGAGAAGCAGCTAAAGTGCTGTTCACAGCTATCGCAAGTACGTTTCTTGACACAAGGCAATTTAAATGTTTACAAAACACTCCAAATATAAACACAATTATTCAATTTCTAAAAACAGACTTCACCGGACAATCTCTAAGATCAATTTTAAATCAGCGAGGTTCTTCAATGTGGAGCATAGGTGTGAATTCTCTAAATGCTGTAGGAATATTTTTACTTATAAGAGAACATGGTTATCTAATAGGTAAGGTTCGGCAAAAGTCCTGAAAATTGTCTCCATAAATCATGTATTACAATTGGTACTGTATTTTTTAAAGAAATGGAAAAATTTCTGTTGGCTGACTCCCTCATGAGCATTGTGGATATTATGGGAAGATCGATAGTAAAACCAACTGCGGACGACCAACTAACAATTTCCCTAGATCATCTTGCTCAGAATAACTACAAAGTTTTAAATCTGAACGAAACACAATACAAGGACGTTGTTATTCAGTAAGCAAATAGGTACACTCTTTAATGCATGTGTTTTATTGAATGAAATGGAAACATGGCTGAGGATATTAAATCCTGAAAAATCTTTGCAATTTTTATGGCTGCAGAATGCTGAGCAAATGTTACACTGCAAAACACGAGCTAAGTGTTTTTCTATCCGCCTTGCTGGAAGATCACAGTAAATTTCTGGAGTGTAACTGGAAGCAAATCGTTAAAGCCAATTTGAGGTACATATTTGTTTGTTCATAATATGCACTTCATTCTTATTTTGTTTTTTATCAATTTGGCAGCTCTATAATGATTGCAATTGAGTTGATATTTGAAATCTCTAAATTACATCACAACAGCCTCGTCGCTGTAACTCGAGCTGAGCCAGCACGACTGGTTGGAGCAGTGATTGTCCTTGATTCTCATACGAAATACAAACTTCCATCGGAATGCCCTCTGTCAATCAAATACATCCGCGAGATCACAGATTATAGTGAAAAAGAACCAAGGTATATAGTTCAGTAAACTTTTAATTAGTATCTATTTAGTCTTTTTAGTTGATAAATCTTTTCTTCTTTTGCTTTGCAGAGATCACATGGTTGGGAGAAAGACAGGAACGGTTACACAGATAATGATGATAGGCACGTCAGAGTCAGTCCCCACAATGAACAACATCCTTTTAATTAGTTATTTAATCGAAGCTTCAATGTTAAGAGCAAAGGGTATGGGATACAACGGAGTCATGATTACTTGTGCAAATCCACTGATTAGGGTAAATTCAATCATAGATAATTATTTGAAGCATGTAATTTGTAGATGAGTGCAGGATTAAAGCGCAACAAGGCATAATTCTTTAATTCAACAAAATTTTAATTACAACAAGGTTTTGTTCTCTCTTGTAGGACTTGTGCAAAGGGGTATTTCATTATGCCATTTTAAAGGAAGTTCCAATACATGAGTTTCGAGCCAAAGACAAAGCCAAACCTTTCCGCTTTGCTAATAATCATCATAAGCTGCAAGTTTTCCATCATAGTTTTCAATAATTTAATTTACAACCTTTTGTTTGTCATCATGTGAGGTAGATTAAATTACTTCTTTTTGAAACCACATACACATATTATGTATTTATTCGAATGCTACTTTCGTTTAATGAAGAATGCAAAGTATATTGTATATTATCCTTATAGATTATAGAGATATAAAATATAAAAACATTTGTTTCTAATGCAAATTGAAGTTTTCCTGTCATTACATTTATATGCTCTAATGCTCATTATATTCCTACCATTTAAACATTCATATATTCATCTCCATAACCTATATCATAACCTATTCATCTTCATATTCATTTTTTTACTCTTGAACCTATCAAACAAGATTTATTACAGCGGCACATGCTAAGAGAGCGTCAAGCAGTCCAAAGATGCTTCAGTCTTGGAGAGGCATTTGAATAGATAACTCATTCCTTTTGTGGCAGCAGAAGAGTCTCAAAACTCTTACCTCGTGGAAAATAAACAAACCTCTTGTGTGTCAAGTGTTGACACCTACAAGCTTATACCACATGGAATCTGATCAGAGTCTTCAAGGTGAGCTGGATGTCTGAAAGTAAAATCTACTTTGTCTTTATCTACAAATATATAAATTTGATAATATACAAATTAACGTTGTAAAGGGAAATCCATCCTGCAAGGAAAACTACAATCTTTCCATAATTCGATAACCTTATCTCAGTACTTCCAAACCGGCTTCGGAAATGGACGGATCAGATCAGATCACTTAGCCTTGCTAGATGGCGAAAAGCAACACACTTTCCAGCAACTCGATGACATCTCAACAAAAATAGCTAATGCAATTCTGAAATGCATTCGTAACGTTGAAAATAGCAATCCCGATGGGGATAAAGTGATTGGTGTATGCATTCAGCCCTCAGACCGACTTATTACTATACTATTCGGGATTCTCAAAGCTGGTGCTGCATATGTCCCATTCGATATCACATTTCCAGAGGAGAGAATTCTCAAAATTGTCAAGGACTCCAGACCCCTGTTGGTAATTTGCGATGGGAAAAGCAATGTTTTGGGGAAGTTTGAGGGGGTCAAGAAATATACCAAAGTTGTAAGCACGGATGAGTTATACAAGGTAATCGATCCATTCGTGTCCACCACACCTCTTTTAAATTACAAGGTGAGTCCAGCCAATGCAAATGCTGCAAAGGAAACCGCAATTGTTTTATACACTTCAGGTATTTACATGGATAAACTTTCTTGCAACAAATATCGAATGCTTTCTTGCTCATTGTTTGTCATATCATAAATGTGAATAAAGGTAGTTCAGGTGAGCCTAAAGGTGTCCGGCTAAGTCATCGCGCCGTCATGAATCGTTTGTGTTGGCAATGGGAGCGATTTCCGTTTATTCCAACGGAAAAATGCGTTTTCAAAACGGCTCTAACATTTGTTGACTCTGTGGCCGAGGTATATGCCATGTTAAAATATGTATCTTTTACGATGATTTTTTTTCAAAATTTCTTTAAATTGTAACGAGTTTTTGGTACTTAATAGATATTTGGGCCTTTGCTACAAGGCTTACAACTCATTGTGTTTGATAAGGCAATCACTTCCCAGCCGCCTTTGTTAATGGAAAAGCTTCATTTTTACGGTATTACACGTCTCGTTCTTGTTCCTTCCCTTCTCAAGGCCATTTTCCAAACGCTAAACATTATTGGAAAATCTGTGGGGCAAAAGCTGTTGAGCTCGGTTAGGCTATGGATTTGTTCTGGGGAAACATTGTCTTATGATCTTTTAAATGGTTAGAGCTAATGTATGTCGTGTTTGTAGGGAATTTTAGTGCATGTATTTTTTAAGAGCATTGTGTATTGATTGATTAATATATAAAATATGTAGAGTTTTTTGAAGTACTACCTGAAAACTTTACACTTTGTAATTTTTATGGATCAACGGAAGTAATGGCTGATGTAACATATATTAGCTTCTCTTCTGTGAAGGATGCTAAAGAAAGAGTCTTGCAGCGAAGAGTACCAATCGGTAATTACATTTTGGAATTTTGTAAATGTATGTAACTGATAAATTTGCAGGCTTCAAACAAGTAAGGACTAAAGTAAAATGGTTTGTTTGTGATACTTTAGGTTTTCCGGTACAAAACACAACTATTTACATTTTGAATGATAAGTTACTGCCAGTCAGGGATGGAGACATTGGGGAGGTGTTCATTAGTGGGAGCAATCTCAGTACAGGGTATGTTGGACTACCGAACTCGGACAAGTTTGTGGATAATCCATTTGTGAAAGGCAACGGTAAAAATTAATAATAATTCTTAATAACGTTTTGTAAAACGGTGGAAATGTCGGAGATTAGGATTAGTTTTCGTTTGTACTTATTATGCAGGTACTGCCAAAATGTACCGAACTGGAGATTTTGGAAGGTTAGCAGTGCTTCCCAGCAGTGGCGAGCAAGTTTTAATGTATGAGGGGCGCATTGACTCACAGATCAAGGTTAGAGGTCAGAGAGTGGATTTGTCGGAAGTTGAAGCAATCATTTCAGAGTTTGAGTCTGTATCCAAAGTCAAAGTTCTTTGCTATCATTCTGGCCAATCAGATCAGGTAAATTAGAAGAAGGAATTGGGATTCATAAGATTTTACATGATAATTACAGTAATATATTGTGATTTTTAGAAAATAGTGGCATATATTGTTCCAACAGCGGAGGGATCCAACATTCTTGAAAAAATTAAGCAGGAAATCAACAGACGGCTGAGGGATTATGAACGACCGGTCATTCGGCTTTTGGAGGAAATTCCTCTCCTCGTAAATGGAAAAACGGATCGCCAGCGATTATTAAAAATGTTTGAGGCAGAAATAGAAAACCGTGAGGAGTTTTGCGATTGGAAGTCCTTGAAAATCCCTGAAGAAAAACTACCAATAGCAAAGATTCTCTTTAAAGTGATTTCTGACGTTACTGATACATCCATGCAAACGATTGCAGAAAATCTGGATGACTCATTTTTTAATATTGGTGGCACATCTCTGAACACTGTGGTTGTAATTGTAAAGCTACGAGAACAGAATTACTACATCAGCATCCCATCGTTTACATCTGCTCGTACAATAAGAGATATTATCATGGGTATTTCATCAGTTGAGAATGAAGGCATAGGTAAAGATTCGCAAACGAAGACAGAAGATCATTTGAAATACATAGTTTCACCTCTTACCCATGCTGATAAGGATATAGCTATTCAGTAAGGGGCTAATAAATGATCAAATTCGGAAAAGTTAAAAGTTAAGTCCAAAGATTTAAAAAGAATGTTAACTTTATGTTACAGTATCATAAGCTACAGCTTTTCAAAGAAAGGAGACCTGGAGGCTTATGTAAACGTTACATACAGCGACTTTTCAGACTTGATCAAGTCCATTTGGAATGAAATTGTTGAGAAGCAGTTTTCGTAAAAACATTTTGAAATTCTTTCAGAATTAATTTCTCGTGTATAATTTAACTGAATCTAGTCCTTTAAATTCAGGGTGATAGTCAGACGAGCCAGTGATGGAGAGGCAATTGCAGTCAGCTTGAGTTTTGATGTTTACGATGAACCAAATGAAGCCGAGTGCAGTCAAGGAATCAAATATGTAATGGAGTTCCTTGGTTAGTACCTTTTTGTCATTTTTTTTTCGTCTGTGAACCAATCAACTCATTTTAGCTTTAACTGAAAACTATGTTTTAATTCCTGAAGAGTATGTTGAGTCACAACAAAGGCAAAAACTACCCAAGGGGAAAGGAAATCTACTTCATAGCTTCATGATGGGCACAACTGAAAGTGTGGATGACTCGGAGAGAGTTTCGCTTATAGAGTTTATGGAAGAGCAAAACCTTTTAATTGCTAAAAAGAATAAATTTATAGGGATCCTTACAACAAATACGAATCCACTGACAATGGTTACTCAAAATAAATAATTGTGGAAACCCATGAATTAGGATCATTTTTGTTGTGGTAGACTGATAATAATAAGTGTTGGGGAATACTCTTTTACAGCAAATTGGACGTGACCTACATGGATATGAAGCTCTTTGTGAATATCAAGTAAATACGTATGTTGCACCTGATGGGACCAAGCCATTTGGGCTAGCACCAGATTCTTTCAAGATAATTTGTTGCTGGAAGAAGTTGGCTTGATGCACTGTACGCAACTACTGTGCTGGAATATTGTACGGAAGAAATGTCAATTTATGGCTGCATGGTTGACACGATTTTCACCTGGAGCTCATTTGTATCATTTATGTAAATATTTTATACTGTGTAAAATAAACAGATAAATCATTGAGTGCTCGTACAAATAACACAAACGATTAAGTAAATATCACATTTATAAACACCTTTGTAACTGGACTTGGACACAGTGATAAAAACGTTGAAAAACTCATTTCAACACAGACTGACAGTGCGATAAAAAGTACATTTGTAGCAGATAAGAGTTTTTAAGTAAAGCCCATACCAAAACATAAGCATGTTTTACAGTTTTCCATTTTACATTACATAATGCATAACAATAGGGAAAGCTCTGCATCGATCAATTTACTGCTAAAATTCTGGAATAAAATAAAAAAAATGACAATGCGCTAGGCATAAACAGCATTTACATACATAAGTACAAAAACTTGTCCAAAATATGCAGTCAATCGTCAACCGTTAGCTTCATGAGGTCCGGTCCATTTGACAGACTCTCACATTACAATTAATACACATTTATCTCAAGCATATTTACGATGGGATGGTTTAATTTTATTCGCAATTTGACTTCTTTGTCGCTGATTGTCATTAGCATTGCTTCTACTGTGAATATCGTGGAGGGCTCTCAAAATGATGGAAAGATACCTCAAGGGTTATTGCAAGGCAAACTACTGAGGTCAAGGGCAGGGAAAGAGTTCGTTGGATTTATGGGAATACCGTATGCCCAGAAGCCAGAGAGATTCCAGGTTATAAACAAGAAAACATATAACAAAGTAATACTTATTAAGTGAAACCATATTAAACCTAAATTTGGCCAATTTTAGCCTGCAAAATTGCCACCACCAACGTGGGATGGCATCTATGATGCAACAAATTACAAAGAAAAATGTACTCAATTTAATTTCACCACCCAGCAAACCGAAGGCACTGAAGATTGCCTGTTTATTAATGTATTCACGCCAGAGGTTTGTCATTAACTGCTAAAGCATAAATTACATCTACTTACTTCTAGATTACTTTTTAAAATATTTTTTTTTGTATCAGACGGATGGAAATTACAGCGTTATGGCCTTCATACACGGAGGTGGGTTTCAGTTTGGTTTGGCTTACGAAAATGGGCCAGAGTATATAATGGATCATGATGTCGTTTTTGTTACTTTTAGTTATCGGCTGGCAGCATTTGGTTTGTACATGCATAAAATACATCAGTGAAACTCAAACATTATACAACCGCTATAGGTTCTCTATTTTATTCTCTGACAAAAATCGTGTAACGCTGTTTGGGGAGAGTGCTGGATCGGCAAGTGTATCTCTGCACATGGTTTCTTCACTAAGTGCTGGTATTATTACAATTACAAACTACCCTATCCCATACAACTTTCTAAAAACGACTTCGATTTAAAGTTTCGACAATTTTTTTGGTATTTCATTTTTTGTAGGGTTATTTCGTCACGCTATATGCCAATCTGGTTCCGCTGTTGATCGGTGGTCAATAATTGATAATCCAAAACAGCGCGCAGTAAGCCTTGCAAATAAACTCAACTGTCCAACCAGCTCCAGCGAGGAGATTGTGGAATGTCTGAAAACCAAGTCGGCAAAGGAAATCGGTGATGTACAGCTTCGGGTAAGCGCTTTTATCCAACTTAAATTGGAGCCGTTGTTTAAAATTAAAGTAGCATATTTAATTAAATTTGACCTCTTGATTTTTGGAAGACGTCAATGTTAGAGCCTTTGATTGCTTACGGCCCAGTAATTGAGCCAGTGTCAGTTATGGCCACTGACAATTTACCGTTTTTCACAGAGCCACCTCTTGCTTTATATGAGCAAGGGCGGTTTTCAAAAGTTCCTCTGATTATGACAGTAAATGAAATAGAAGGATTACTAATAAACGCCCTGGGTAAGTGAAATAAAAAAATAAAAAATTTAGGGAAAAGGCCTGCTCTATATAAATCTTGGTACATTTTTTGGGTTGTAGAAATATTGGCGTCGCCAGAACTTACTAACGCTTTCAACAACGACTGGGAGGCTTCAGTCTCTACGGCACTTTTGCTCAACAAAGATTCTTACTCGTATGCTTCGAGACATTGGGCAGTTAGAAGATTGATAGAGTTTTATTTCGGTTCCAAATCAGTTGGTCAAGAGACACTGATGAATTTGACAAACATGTATTCGGATGCAACTTTCATACATAGGACAAAGAAAGCAGCACTTTTGCATGCCAAG